>JAVFBZ010063443.1:0-27124 GCA_032466195.1 Katharina tunicata | reverse complement strand
AAAGGAAACCACCCTCATGTTTGGACTGGAAGCCCAAAGGAAACCACCCTCGTGTTTGGACTGGAAGCCAAAAGGAAATCACCCTCATGTTTGGACTAGAAGTCCAAAGGAAACCACCCTCATGTTTGGGCTGGAAACCTAAAGGAAACCACCCTCATGTTTGGACTGGAAGCCTAAAGAAAACCACCCTCATGTTTGGACTGGAAGCCCAAAGGAAACCACCCTCCTGTTTGGACTGGAAGCCCAAAGGAAACCACCCTCATGTTTGGACTGGAAGCCCAAAGGAAAACCACCCTCATGTTTGGACAGGAAGCCCAAAGGAAACCACCCTTATGTTTGGACTAGAAGCTCAAAGGAAACCACCCTAAATGCCACTGGCAACAAAAGAAGAAATATGTTTCCTGTCTTAGCAGAGGACCAGAGCATAGTAAGCTCCCAATAAACAACCGCTACAACTTTAATGGGTATAAACATATTTTTTCGATTTAAAAGTTTGAATTCTAAATGAAAAAAAAACATTTTGAAGCAAAAAACTTTGTCTATTTTTTTTGCAATTTATCTCTGTAAATCAAATTCCAAAAGTTACCCAATAGAAAATGTTATTCACACTTTTCAAGAGATTATTACCTGTGAATGTTTAATCTGTTAACGAGATTTCACCTGAGTTATTAATAGCTCTCATGTGAACACATCAACCCCTCATAGTCAGGTCACATACCCTAACACAATAGCAGGTCAGTCAGATAACATCTTAATTAGAACCTCTACCACCAACCAGCCAATTCAGCTTATTAATGGTACACAGGGAGGTTCAGTACTAAGGCTTGACGGCTCTAAGCCATATATCTACACTGTTGAGGTTACAAGCCCTCTGCATACAAATACATTATACTTGATACTGTTGTAGAAATTACAAGACACAGCACAGCACAGCAGAGCAAAAATTTAAATAACTTGCTATGCTTAACATTTTCTACATGAAATAAGAATAGTTTTATTGAGTACTGCATAACTTAACTTTAAGTTGCTAGAATTACACCCAGAAAAAAATACAGAAGTAACCTCATATGGAGGTTACGGTGCCAGATACATGTATATGTAAAATAGAAAATTGGTGGCAACAGAAAAAAAAAATAGAAAGATAGAACGGAATTGGCGCCACATAACTGCTGAACTGGTGCCAGGAAAAGGACAAATTGGACAATACATGGATGCTGAACTGATGCCAGGAAAAGGACATATTGGGTTCAAAGGTCGTAACAGTTGTGTATTCCAAATTGACAAAGCAACAGGAATACAACAACACTTATGCTACATGTACCTCTGTTTGAAAGATATTGTTCGTCCAGTGCTTAGTGAGACAGAAGGCATGTTAACTTGAAACATTCTACTCTTTAATAGTAAGGGGATAATTAATGTAAGCTTGAAATATCAAGAGGGCTTAAAATGGTGGCACAGTTTGTTAGATAGCTAGTTTTTATACGTATATATTTTCTTTATAAATGTATGAGAACAAAATTTTACTTGCCGCCACAGAGATTTGAACTCGCCACAGAGATTTGAACTCGGGTCTCGGGCTAGCAAGGTCAGAGCTCTAACCGAATGAGCTACACAGTCCCATGATAGAACAACCAATTTTTTATCCCTTTAAAGGCTGCTATTTTTTCTCTATGGTCAGCACTGACACAGGGACTCAAATACATATATTGTCTTTTTTAATCTAGATATTACCCACAAATCTGCTAGTTCTTTTGGGATTATTATCCTGTTAATCTGGTTCAGGCATAATAAATATTTTCTTTGCTACTGGTTCTAATGAACACCTCGTCACACAAGTACCGGTACTGAGATCTTAAACTTGTGCCATGATCACCTGTTTGACACCAGTTGAGCAGAACATGTCCCTTTCGAATTAAACTTAGTCGTATCACAGTACATGTGACCAGTTTATTAGTAGAGGACCCCTTCTATGACCTACATTATTGACAGGTAAAAAACAAGTAAGAAGCCACAGTAATTCACATCGAGTCACATTTGAGTCGGAAAGAAATAGGAGTGGGTTGACAGATAACACAGACATGCTCAGCCGTCTATAACCCAGGGTTTTTTCTCTTCCAGTTGGCTGCTTGAGAAGAGTCGTGCTCTCCTCAGGTAGTCTCACAATGTACGCTTCAATAAACAACAACAACGGTCAAATTAACTGCTCGGGTTCAGACTAAACTTGGCGGCATCTCTTTCAGAGGAAAAAAAGTCACATGATTCTTCCTATATGACTTAACATTAAATACATGTAGGCTTATTTAAAGGATGGCCTTAGAATATTCTACCTTAAATCAGGTTTCTTTACTTCAAAACTTAAAAGCAAAAGTTGTCTTGAAACATCTTACAGTCTACCTGTTAGGTGAACACTATGGTACCTTGTTAGATATGCAATTAGAAGTTGCAGTACAGCTTTTGCTTTATGGATGGATGACAAATGCTTTAATTAGTGACAATGCAACATTTCGGTTCTGATCGTAAAACCTATCACGCTAATGAAGCGAATACCTTTAACTATAGTTACATTTTACTGTGGACCTCAGCTACATGTCAACGGTGAAAGTCGCAAACCGAGTAAGTCTGAACAGTAACTGTTCAGACTTACACGGTTTGCGACTTTCACCGTCGATGTACCTTTTCACATGAGGTTTTGCAGTAGGTAGAGTGTTAGCACATAAAAGATGAAGAAAAATGCTTTTATCCGCACTGAGGGGATCATGCAAATCTTTCTTTCTCTACATTAAGAAAACTTGAATGACTAATTCTGTTAAAAGAAATCTACACATGCACGAGTTATTGTCTTTATTACATCAGATCAACCATCATCTCTGTGCAAATATAACAGTTACAGATACATGTACATGTATTGCCTTAAGTATGTCCATTCAACCATGTAATATGAAACCATGAAATTTTCATTATTTCAGACATTTCTAAAATATGTTACTGTATCAGTCAATAATTCACTTCTATAAGTGTTTCCTACAAAAATCAATATTTCCGTTGTTCTTCTTGTAATTAATTGCTATCTGGAATACAACTTTGTTAGTATATTAATCGATAATCTAATCAAACTTTAATTAACAGCTACAAAAATCAATACATACTGACAGATAAAATGGGTTTATATTATGATCAAAACCAAAAATTACTCACTAATCCCACAGTTAATAACAACATCAATTTAAAAGTCTCTGATAAGAGAAAGTGGGGAAAAAAATGCCATTATTATTATCATCGATATGCCATAATGAGCTAATTTGAAATTAACATTTTATTAAGATACCCTACCAAATTATTAATCAGGCTATAATTAAATGTTTTTCCTCTCTAGACCTTTGACACAGTTCATGCAGATATGTTATCTCCTTATTGACATCAATTAACGCTCTATAGGATTGAAATTAGAAGTTTGTATCATAATTCTGTGGCATGCTCAGGAGTTCCTCAAAATAATTATTTTTTTGTTGGCTTGTTTTATTTGGATTTTTTTCGTCATACTTAAGCTTGTTTCACTTATTTGCTGCCTGTTCAAACAGTTTAGAAAACTACCTCAAATGTTGATGGCATTACAGAAGCCACACCATT
The DNA here is from genome assembly GCA_032466195.1 of Katharina tunicata. Lineage (NCBI taxonomy): Eukaryota > Metazoa > Mollusca > Polyplacophora > Chitonida > Mopaliidae > Katharina > Katharina tunicata. The sequence goes on along the minus strand of JAVFBZ010063443.1, from coordinate 23,497 downwards.
CATTTACAGGACAAAAAACATGATCACAACAATTCGGCTTCATGATGCTCCTCAGTTCAGGCCACCCGGTTACAAACAGCCCACCCCCGCACCCCCAAGACAACCGCTCACAGCAAGTGTTGAGCATAGATGTTAATACACAAGAGCAAATTATATAGAACCTTGAAGCAATTCCTATATCTTATGACCAAAAGTGTTGTTTCTACATGGACCATGGTCATGTTAGTGGTAAAGACCCACTATACCAGTCCAGAAGGAAGATATTCTATCCAGGTCATAAAAAGCTGACAAGGTCTTAATTAGTATTCAGAGGAAGATCACATAGGTAATGTCAACACTTCACTAGTCAGGTGAGTTAAGGAGACCACCACAGGTGAATTACTGTTCAGTCACTCAAAAAAAATCCAGGTAAAAGTAAGTTAGTAAACTGTATATAAAGAATTACAGTTGCACACACATTTGAAAAGTTACTACACCCATATTTTCTGTCCAAATTGCAATATTTGTAATAAAATATAGTGCTTAAAATGCTAAACAAAATCAAAAATGAGTAACCTTTGTAAAAAAGTATAAAAAAATGTGCAGGTCAAGCAGGATAATGTTTTCGGGAGAGTACGAATTTATGTACCAACAAGGTATTGATTCTAAGTTTTATAATGTTTCACAAGTTCGCAAAAACTACATTCTTTATGTTAAATATTTCACACAAGTTCCTATAAAACATATTGCATTATAATTTTTATCATATTTTTAAATGTACTTTCTCCATAACTGAAATCAAATCACAATCGCAAGCGAATAGAAAAAAAAAAAACATCCTATTTTGTTCTGGACTACTTTGAACAATGCACACACACAAACAATACAAACTTTCAGACATCCTGACAAAATTCCGTTTTAACAGGGCATGTGACCATGTAATCCTGTAATATAAGCCACCAATAATACCATCCCAGAGAAAATAGCCGGAAAACCATTGTGTTTAAGTGTTATGTAAACTGAGCTGGTATGCGGAGACTCTACTTGGTAAATAGAAAATAGTTCGCTTCAGGACAGGAAGGTCTGAATGAAAAAAAAACTCATGTCAAAGTATGTCAGAAGTGTCACAAACTTTAATGGAATATGTAGAATTTGTTAGTTCACCTCACTTATTTTATTATTTCACTTATATAGCGATGTGCCTGCCCAACTGGTGAAGGAACCACCAAAAACGACAATGGGAACATAGAAGACATCACAATACACATACAGAGGGCAAAAATAAGCCACAACTTATCGGCTTCCTTATGTCCCATGGCTCAGAGAGCTCCGGGAGGCTACCAGTACCACCAAACCAACCGCGGAATATGTAGGAAATGAGAAATTTGTACTCGCTGTACATACACGATGATCTTAGGAGAGAGGATGGTACTTAAAGAAACACACTGATGGGCCGTTACAGTGAATACACAATCGTAAACGCATCTCTTTAGTTTTCAAAGTTGTCTTGTTTCATTTTGACTTTGTTATATAGAGTTTTATCTTTATGATGTGTAGCCAATTTGTGATGGTAATTTAAATGTTGCCAATGCTATTTGGACAATTTAATATGAATATAAAATACTGATATTTTTAGCTACATGTACTGTAAATAATTGGTGATGCAGACAAATTTATGAATTACACAACGTAATTTAAGCATACATGAAAGATAAAAGATTGACAAATGTAGTACAGCTCTTCCTTCACTTAACATTGTATATAGGTTATAGTGTTCCAGTATTGATCAGGTATTTTACAGATCGTCGATCCGGTTACCACTGACCTGCGTATCGGTTTGATATCGCGGCCTAACCCATCCCAACTCAGCCATGTGAATAGCAGGATATTAGCTCAGGAAACCTTTCTAACGCTTATTTCATTCATCTCAAATATCCGATCCAATAGATGATATACATTTTGGACTAGGGACATACAGGCTCGTTTTACAATGCTTTAGGAGGCATTTCCAGTTTATTCGTCTCAAAATATCCACTCAAATTAGTCAAATAGGTACATGTAATATACATCTTGGATCAAGGTCCATGTAAATACAGACTCATTTTCAATGCTGTTTGTAGCATGCATGTCTAGTTCATTCATCTCAAAATATCCACTCAAGTAGATTATATACATCTAGGACTAGAGATATCTCAATCCTGGAGGATGCATGTCCAGCTTAAATAATAAACCTGTGTATTACAGAATGCAAAACGTTAGCAAGATACAAATAATATGAAAAAAATAATATACCACATGTCAACATCAAAATTCTAATGTAGGACGGAACAAAAAACATTTATTAAAATGTAAAAAAAAAACTTGTTTATATATAAATGTCAATATAGTAATTTCTCTGTATCTTTTTCTAATTACAATGTAGTATCAATTCCCAGAGGCTATACATGTGCTTTGCTTTGTATGAATTCTGTCTGTGTTACTCTCCACAACTAACTATGTCGTCTATGATTGTTTTTATATGTTGTTGAAGGCACCTGTTTGTATATCCACAATATTGATATTCAAGAATGTCTGAGAAGCCCTCAGTTACCTGGCTATTTGGAGACCTGAAAGTCTGTTTTGTTTGTTTGGATTTTTATGTCATATTTAAGGTTATTTCACTCATATGAAGGGGTACCAGCCTAGCCGAATGAGGAGACCACGCTAAATGACACTGACAACACAAAAGATCACATGATACATTTACAGGACAAAAATCAGGAAACAACAAATTGGCTTCTTGATGCCCTTAGCTCAGAGAGCACCAGGGCATCAGGAGGCTCCCACCCAACCACCCGCCATGAAAATTTGAGTTTTGTTTCATAACAGAATTATCTCTAACGGCCACTCCTGATATTTGAATAAATAATAAATTTGTATGTCCTTTTCCTTATGTTGATTTTCTATTCTTTATTTCAATAAGAAATTCAATGAGTAAGTAGATCAAATACTAGTGTTGTTGTTGTGTGTATGTGTCGCCTGTCATTGGCTGGTCAATAGTTAACTGGATCAGATGGTGTAGAAGTCTACTCTGTGAAGACACAAGAGTTTGGACTATATTCATGTTTTTATTCAACGCAACAGAATATCTCTGCGTCAGTATTATTTGAAAATGTATCGGAAAAATTAGAACCTGAAGCATGGTTGGGAACTGTGAAGGGACATTTGTAGTCGTCATTCCTATCTCCTGTATCAATCTTCTGGTCCTAATCAGTAAGGGAGAGCAGAAAGTGCTTTGGCTGGCGACCCAATTATGTAAATCATGTGGTGGGGGTTAGTTTCCGCTGATGAACTACATGCATGTTAATTCCCCTACCTGTTATGGGCTGTATCAAATAGTCATAGGGGTTTAGAGCAGACTGAATATATTAAGTCTCCATCCTTTGTACAATGAATTTTCGGACAGGCTAGATAGATGGTCGACGGACATGCAATCTCAACAAGTCCATAGCGCAAATGAGCCGTTTGAAACCCAGGCAGAAGCAGCAGAACTATGAGCTACTTTCTAATAAGGTAGTAACAAGGTTGTACATGTTCTAAATGGATATACATGTCAATGACTTCGCAGACTGAAAAGCTTAAAAACAATTAGATCTGATTATTGATTGATTGTTTCAAATCTAACTCATAATTAGAATATCCTCAATATTTATCCAGAAAACCGTTCTGGGCTTGATTCAAAACAAGGATAAAAAATAAATTGGTTGAAATATTGATATGAACAGATGGAATAAGGCTACACAAAATTGTCAGAGTAAAAACGCAGTCGAGCTAAGAATATAGATTCAAATTGTTTGTTACTGGAAATTATACTTGGTGAGAACAGAGTTCGAGTGTTACATACATAGTGAGTGCTTCAGGTCTTTTGAAAAATAAAAAAAAATTGGATACGATTTTTTTCCTCATTCAAAACGTTTATGACACAAAATTTCTGTTACTTGTCTGGATTTTTGTATTTTAAAGACTAATAATTTGTTTGACCAAAACATCTTCTTCATAAAAATGGACTCAATGTTTCTTGATATTATTTTTTAAACAATAATTGACAACACTTGAGTCAAAAAGAGCAGTACGAACTGTTTTTTTTTTTACAATGAGCTTATCTAAAAACAGAACAGCTTACATCTCTTTACTATCTTTAGAAAGGCATTATAAACAAGTGTTGTAAACCTACTATAATTTTATTATTTTTACTGGACAATAGTTCAATTTATAAAAAAAGAGTAAAACATTCTGTGAGTGTCAGGCATCAGTAACTGGTCACCGTCTATAAATTGTAAATTTCAATATGGATACATGTAATCATCAATTGATGGATCTACCAATATTAATAGATAAATAATTACAAAAAAATATTAATTAATGTTTTATTGTTTTTAAGACCAGTGTAGCGAGACATTATAATTATGTGATGATTATGAGTACACTTTACTGATTTTATATTTGTCAAGACTTAAAAATAATTAAAAAATTATAGAACGAAAAAAAATATATATATTCGTTCAATCAAAAGAAATTACGAAACAAATACCTGTCTAGCTCATTTTAATTGCCTAACACTAGTAAACACTTATTAATACACTCCAATGTTTCTGTCAACTTCATAGTTTAATTATACAAATGATTAAGGTACATGTATTAGAAGTATAAAGCACTTACATGTATCTATACTAGTGTATGTATGTTTATGTGAAACAGGTAGATAGAAGATATATAGGAAAGTAAAGTACTGTTTCCTGCCTTAAAACAACATACCTGTCCCATTCTACTTAACATATATCTACCTCTCCATTCTCACCTTTAGACCCACACTTCAAATTCCAGCGTTGTCCTAGTTTTACACTTGACAACAGGACAAGTTGACAAGCTCAGCTATCTCATTCTTCCCTCCCACACGGAATTGTCCCCTTGTCCCCACTCAACTAGGGTTGATACCTGTTGAGCAAACCTGTCATGTAGTCCTCTACAGACCAGTCAGTACTGAAGCCCTAGTCAGAGGGCACACTGACTTAATACAGCCAACCATAGCATTACAATATATAACAATCTATACAGTTATCATTTACTTGAAAACGGTGTTAGTACCAACACTGAAACATTGTGTTAATAAAGTCAGAAGTAATTTACCTGTGTTATTAAACAACCAGCTTCTAAATGCCACTTTAAGAAGTAATCTATAATCCCTTTGGTAAAAAGATTTACAATATAGACTTTAGATCCAGGTTACATGTAAGAGACAGGACATGTATTGGTATCCCACCCAGTCATGAATGAAGTCAGTTTGGGTTTATTAGATAAATACACAGGGTTAAACCTGACTGGGAATCTAGCTAGTCATTGGGTACTGGGGTCAGATATATCATAGCACCCCCTGTGATACTGTATAGCAGCTATTTATACTATATCTCTGTGTTTCTATAAACCATTAGTGACTAACAATAACAGGGTTGTGTGTGAGGGTGGAGTATAATGACAGCCCCTGGGGCTACAGTTACCTCAAGATTGTGCTTATCTTACATCAGTCTGCTCACAGTAAATCTCCTACTATAAGTAAGAATGTTAAGGTAACATGTAATAAAACTATCTCACATCCTTACAACCCCAAACCATTGCATTCAAATTAAAACCCTGTGTTTTTTAATCCTGGATTATGGTTTATTAGAGTGTTGTTTTGCCTTGTACTCAAGACTTTTTCACTTATATGAAGAATTATAGCACTTTATGGTGGAAATCTTAACAGGAACCTCCCAACAATCCCTAGATCCATCAAAAACTTTTCTTACATGCGTAATGGCAATATGTATTTATGTATTTGATTGGTGTTGTACTAGGGCAATAAGTGACCTTGAACCTGTGATACTTGAAGTGGGTTCAGCAATATAAATGACTTACCTAAAGGATGATCCCTTAGTTATTTTGAATGTTACAATAGCAGGAGAATCCACCTTCATGATAACTTGCTTCAAAGGTTTCAATTTTTATTTTAAAAAGTAAAATCCACAGAATCTGCCATTTTGAAATGGAGACAAATCAATATATACAAGTATGTCATGTAGCAAATTTAACCTTGTTTCATGAATGTAAAGGGGGGAAAAGGGCATATCTTAAGCAGGATCTGCACAGGGAAGCCCTTTTTCAATCAAAAAGTATATTCCATCAATGTGTATAAAATGTGTAGTTCAGGCAAGGGCTGTTATAAAAGTATAAGAGATAGACAGACATTCAACAAAGACATGATATAATCCAAAATTTAATATGATGATACATTCAGAAATGATTTGGCCCAAGAGAAGACTATCATCTATTTCCTAAAGTTAAAGAGTCCCAACTTAAGCTTAACCTTACAAGAGTAACAGCCATCACATTTGTTTAACTCCAAAAACATATTGGACACCTGTTTTTTTATGGACTTTAAGGTACAGCATGCTGTGCTCAGGGTTGTCTACTTGATTGTTCTTAGAGCCTCACCTTAACACAAAGCTGCCTCATCCATGTTCTCACGCTAAACATATCTCTTTCTACAGCACTGTTTTAGTTGCCGTTATAACCTTTTTCCCCCTTACAGCATTGACGAGGTCTGGCTGGCCGTTGCTAAACAAGAACCCAGTCTCACTTCTTAACCCACGCACATTGTTTCATGGCTTGTTCAAATAAAACAATAGTTGGCTAAAACTCCTGGTGTAAAAGCTCTCAAATCCGCTTCCTACATTCTTTTACCTGTCAGATTAACTGAGTAACAACCCTCAATAACCAGATATCCAGCCATTCACACCTGTCATGCCTTTACATCAGCCCTCAAGCAAAGTTACCTGTATACAGATTTCCTTAAAGATTTACAAGAAATCCCTGACAAATCAACACATACTCAATATACCTGTAAGGTGTCTTGTTTGTAACCTGCTTAAGAACTTCCTTATTAAGTGCTGTTTTCATGGGAGTAACAATGTAAAAACTGTGATCCTTTGTTTGAGGTTTTACGCTGTACTTAATGTTATTTTACTTATACATGTATGACAGTGTGCCAGGGCAAATGGTAAAGCAAACCACCCTAAACAAATCAAGAGACTGATTTATTAAACTTATAAAATCAAAGGGGGGTCCGAAGGGTAAAGCTTAACCCATTTAAGAACAGGGCAATAACTGCAATTCTTTAAATCAATAAATAAAATATTTATGTAGAATTTCTGAGGCCTCAGAAAACAATACATAGAACATGTATTTAATTTAAAGGGTGCACTTGGATCAATTTGTGCAAAATTAATCAGTTTCATTTAAAACTTTCAAAACTTGAGTTCAAAGTTAAAAAACAAACAAAACACAACAACAACAGTGTTCTCTTCTGTAAGCACCTAAATGGCTGTGAGAAACTGGACTGTGAACACACAGTAACAAGTGAGTTAACAGGTACAGAAAGCAGACATACCTGTTCAACCAGAATTCAATAAATGCTAAGTCCAGAGTTCTTAAAAAAAAAGTCACCCTTAAACAGAATTAGATTTTATTATATTTCATTGGTCATATTCGAGGCAAGGAATAAGAAACTACGCTATTAAACTGTGTCAACAGGTACATTTACTTTTGTCACGTAATGATTGCGTTTTAGAATTATCCTGAATACACCCTGGTGTCCATCTCTCTATATAATACTCAATATAGAATCGTTCCCAAGGCAGTCTGGCGGAAGGTTTTGTTCATAGATATTTACATTCTCCACAGAGCCTACACTGAATGTCAAACTGTTACAAAATGTGAGAATGTGGGAAATTTCTGTGACATTAGAAAGAATAGCTAAGCAATAGAAAGTGTGAGAAGATGGGTTTTAACTGAATGTAAAATGTAAGATCTTTTTATTGGCCATGTGTGTTTTCGGTAGGTTAAAAAAAAAACACAAATTCTTTTCATTCCATGTTTAAGTTGATTCCAGAAACAAATATGCAATTTTTTTTAAGCAAACGCATTTCCTGCATGAACTTTTACCACATTAAAAGATTCAACAACAACTCATCAACAACACTAGGAGCACCCATAGCTTATCAACGGAATGAAACTATTCAGTGGTTTGCAGGAGCACTCAAGCGTTAAATCTGGTGTTCATTTTCCCACGTCTCGATTGACGGGTCGCACAGGTCACTTCAGGTATTTGAGCTCCCACTGAATGACTTCACTAGAAGTTTGTTGTTAATGGCTTTGCTGGAGATAACTCCTTACAATCAACGCTCAAATAGCACCTGAATGGTTTATTTCTTTATACCATACTCTTTACATAACCTCCAAACATAAATACTTTTCTGAGAACATACCTTTTTTACTTACAGCACACAAATCCTACAAGTTATTTTTCCAGGTATTATTCCAAACTACAGATAGGTATAGGTTAATTTTAATCAAGTTTGTTTGGTCTGATTGGTCGTAAGGGAATTACCAAATAAGGAGAGGATCTACAATAAAACCATAGCCCATAGGAACAAGTAAAATGGTTAAACTTTATGCTACTTAAAACAGACATGGTGAAATATGCCCTACATGACTTGTACAGAAAGAAGGAATGCTTTCATACAGAAAGTCAGCCCAGTCCATGTTCAACAGTTTTTTCTTTCCGCACATGTAAGCATTTATACAAGAATGCAACAAACTTTAAGTTTTGTCAAGCCCCACAATGTTTGCCTCGAAAATGTAATTATCAGCATTTGTTACCAAAGGCCCTCCTTTCCAAAGATGAAAATTAGAAAAAACCTTAAATAAAAGTCGACAGGAAGTTATTACACTTTTTTTTTTTCAAACCTGGTTTTAAAGAACCCACTTCACATTAAATAGCACATTACTGTTTATAGCCGGGAGAAAAAATTTCATGAGAATGTGTTGGGAAAACAGGTTTTGAAGTTTAAGTGGACGTGTATGAACTTAATTTAACTCAACTGGAGATAAGATTAGACTGCATGTTTTTTTTAAAGTTTATATATATATAACTTTTTGAGTCTTGATTTCATATTATTGTTTTGATAATGTCTACAAGCACAATACAATGGGGAAAAAATATATTGATATTTTTCAATACAGACTTTTTTCTCCATGAAACAAACTTCTAAAAGAAGATTTGAATAATTAATTACAACAACAAAAAAGAGTTTTAATTGAGTCAAGAGTTATGTAAATAAAAGTGAAAAAAAGAACAGTTTGTAAACAGTAACAAGTATTTCTGAACAAATTCCTTGATAAATCTCTGTCAGACATCAGCAGTATCTACATGTAGCATCAGAAATTTGGAGTCATTGGAGGTGTAGGCAATTGCTGGGTATTTTGGGACCTGAATAACATCTACTGCTGAGATTTTAGGGAATTCAAAAACATACATTTCTTTATTTGATTAGAGTTTAATGCTGCATTTTCATTCAGTTATTTTGATTGATTGATTGATTGATTTTTTTATGCCACAATCAGTTATTTTGAAAACAAGGATCATAGTGATAGTTATGGGAGGTGAAACCTACAAGTTGTTAGCAACTTTCTTTCTCACTGATGTTTTGAGCAATGTGGAAATTCAGTCAACTGTTGCAAAGTAGTGTTGCGTTGTTTTTTTTTACATTTCAATCCTGGAAACTTTACTGGTACAAAAATTCTGTACAGTTCAGAAATGTTCCACCAATTTCATAAACAGGAAATGTATGACGGAAAAACTGTAAAACAAGTTTTCTCATAATTTCAAGATTTGGTGTCCAGTTAAGTGTCAAGTCAGTGCACAGATTCCAAGGAAAGGAGAATATTCAACTAATGTTATTAATATAGAAGATTGGGTAGAAAGAAAGTGACATTATCATGTCCAGATCTAAATGCTGGAGAGAGTTTAAAATCTAAACAAAACACTAGCCAAGAGGTTGAACTATTTCAGAGTGACCAGCACTTTCCTGGATAAATCAGCCTGTTACAGCTGGGGAAGGTTAGAGCAATACCAGGCCTAATGCCTGCAACCCAACCCCCTTACTTCAGTTCTCATTCAACTCTTACATTCCCTAGATAACAGTGCTAGGGTAAGAGAGCTTTTAACAATAGCCTTCCTCAATGAATGGTAGAAAGCGCTGAGGAACAAACCTCTATGCTCACAAATCAAAAACCTTAACCTCTCTAAAAAGTCTCAAGAGAAACTTCACAAGATGCCCTAATTTACAAACTGCTTTCAATAAAAAAAAATTAAAAAAGGAAAATTTAAATTGACAATAAAGAAAACACACTTCCCCAAAAAATCTAGATAAATATGTCAGAGCTTTCAGTGTTCTGATTTGTTTAATTAAGGTTTGTTTAAATTTATTCCCCTCATGTGATGGTGTGCCAGACCAAACTATCCTAAACGACACAGGAAACACGCAAGACACAATAGTACATTTACAGGACAAAAAGCAGGACACACCATGACAACAAATCAGCTTCCTGATGCCACTTAGCACAGAGAGCACCAGGGCACACAAAGCACCCGCCAAACACCCGCTTAAGTGCTCCGAAGACAACCCAAAATTAAGCTACAGAAAGTTTATGCCAATGTTAAAGAAGCAGTATACTTGTGTTGAGTGACATGTTAATAGCTATGAGCATGTGTACATAGCCAAATTTTTACTATTTTTTAGTGTATAAGTACGTCTATGTAAATAGCGCAGATATGAGTATATTCTGAATTAACTTTGTATGTGAATGTTTACAGGATTACAATGGGGTGAGTAGTCCGTGAATGCCCTACACAACCCTACCTCTACAAACCTGTTTGACTGGGAACTAACTAAAACTAGCCCCATTCTAACATGTGTCCAGAGCTTACTTAACCCAATCAATTGATCACAAACAGATTAGAAAAGATCAGAGGAAATAAGCAGTTACTTGGTACAAGATAAGGCGGTGCTAACCACTCAATACAGATATCCAAACGTGAGGGAGGGCTAATTTCACTCCATTACCCTCTTATATTCTTCATACAAGAATCAACATAGTGCGGGGCTACACAAGAAAAATCCAATAAGCTGAAGTACATTAATACCCAATAGCGGAAATGAAAAATGGTTACCTTTTTCCGTTCAATTAATTTCTCTCCCTCTGTTATTCCTTTGGGTGTAAGAAAAAAACTTCAGGTAAAAATAAATCCACTGGGGTTAGATCAATCTCGGAATTAAGTTATTTTTCTCCAATAGCATATATAGACGTTCGGTAAGCTCAAATTTTGTATACTTTCGCTAAACAGGTGTGGATCCCAGGTAAGATAGGTGACTCACTAGTTACAGTACAGGTAATCCGATGTGACCAGAGACTTTATAAAGCTTCTAGTATTTAAAATATTCCTCCTGTTCACTTAATAAACATAGACATGTAGAGTCAAGAACCTAAAGACGTAAATGGCCAGCTTCAGATGGTACGACTGTAGCAATGGATTTGGCCATACACACACACACACCTTACTGAGATGGGAAAACAACACACCGTCTGACTAAGACACTATCTCTCCATACACCACTGGTATACACAATAGACGACGCTGCTCTGCTAAATGGATTCAATTTTCAAAATCCTACTCATCTAAGATATCTATGGATGACAAGCAAGCAGGCAGGCAGACAATCCCTGATGGTGTCTAGCTTCATAAGGAGACATACACAGGCAGTCAGGCTTGTGGTTGTATGTTAACAGCCTATCCTCTCTCTCTCTCTCTCTCACTGACAGTGGTTATGTGTGTTCGACTAGGCACTCTGGCTTAGACTGAAGGCTAGGCTGACTGTGTGGCTAATCTCCCCTCACTGGCTCAGTCTATACTGACTACACTGCCCCCTAGCTCATACAGCCTCAATATCTCAAACCCTCTCTCAGCTGATGGCCTAGTTCCAGAAGGCGACCTACTTCAGCGGCTTCCTCTCATTGAACACATTCTTATCGTAACTGTTAACCAGTTAAAATGAAGAGCAATGCATAACAGTGGACAATTACGAAATAAAACACACTTAAATAAATTGGAAGAAATACAAATTTGAAATCAAACTACAAAGAAATAATATAAACTTCTTTGTTTGATTGTTGTTTTATGCCATCCTTTAGGTCATTTCACTTATAGGAGGCATGCCAGTCTAACAGGTAGAGCATTCCACCCCTGACACTGGCAACACAAAGGACACCACAGGACATTTACAGGACGAAAAACAGGAAAGAACAACAATTCGACTTCATAATGCGACAAATCTACTTCTTCAGACAGCACCAGGGCACACCGGCACAGGAAGCTCTCGCCAACCACCGGTGGTGGTTAAATTAAAAAATATTATTAATAAAGTAGTAGGCTACAGGTATTTTCTTCAATGTTTCAATGTTCAAGTAAACTATTGGTTGAGAGCATATGGGTTAAATCATCATGTATGTTAAAGACGTCAATTCTTTACATCTAGGGTTAGGTTTAAGGGTTTTATTTAAAACTAAAATAACCTTAAACCTGACCCTAAGAATGACATCTTACTGGACAGCTTTTCCATAATTTGGCAACCAGGCTCAAACACTAGTTCAGGTATAAAGATAGCTCTTACAGGCTGTTACTATTATAAATGATAAATAACTTCACCACTTGGCAGGGCACATTCTGACTGCCGATGACATAAGAGATAGGGGAACTCCGTTTATAAATACATAACTGTCTAGAGGCATCAGGCTCTCCCAGAAATAGAACAGTTAAATTACATCTCACACTTCAGGCTTACATGTACATGTATCTAAAAACAAAAGTACAGCACAGAATACCAAATGCCAAAAAATCTGCACTTTATATAATTTATGTGTAAAGAGATACAAAGAGAGCTTAAAGAATCTAAATTGAAGACAACTGCAGCTGCAAAACACTTTTGTTTAAAACAATGTTTTTGTACATGCATGCACCTCTATTCTGAAGATTTAGAACACTATAAAGGACGCAGAATCAGCGTTTTAAAATACTCTTGTTTTTATTTCATAATTAAGTGCTCAAACCTAAAAAAACTTTTAAATAAGCCACAATAATTTGTGAAACAACCTCGTTACTAAATTTAAAATCTGTATGTTTGAAATCAAAATAAAGTTCTACGGAATATCTCTTTTCTTTCTCTCCTCATATTTGAAATTCAAGTTTTGCAATTTTTTGTGTAACCAAACTCAATGGTTCTTTTTTTTTTAATTGCCTTTTTTTTCTTTTTCATATTGCTTTTAATTATTAGATTCTTTACAACAACATGGTAATAAACTTGCCAAACACTGACCACATGTGTTTCCAGTTTAAAGTTTCAAAGACCAGATGTAAAATGAGCCTGGATGGAGTCTGACTGAATGGACAAGTCTATAAAAAGCTTGTTAAGAGACCAGTGACATGTCCAGACTATTGGGACAGATCTATTGTAATGAGTGTCTCCATGTTAAGCTGATAAGGGGATTTCACAGTCCAGTGATATGATGTAACAAGTGATCCCTCAAGGGTCACTGGGCATGGGGTGGGGTTAAACTATTAGGGTGAATGGGTCATTGGATATGGTATTAAGATTAGGCAGGAAAAGAAGCTTGTGAGAGATACACATACACTTAAGATTACATTATATAAAAAAAATAAAAAATTTGGTATTTGAAAAAAAATAGGGGATTTGACAAAAGGTAACTTTCGGAATTGATTCAGTGCTAAATATGAAAGTTTAGTGGAAACATGGCTGGATTGTATCTAAGGGGAGAGGTAAAACATGAAAATACATGCACTAAATTTATAAAAGTAAAGCAAAATAACAACTCCAACAAAAGATACACATACAGGTAGATACATGGTGAGTCAATACTTCGGTTTATTTTAAAACCATTTTTAAGAAATTTCCTGACAATGGTCGTAAGAGGATTCTTGTAAATTGTTTTAAAATAAACGGAAATATTGAATCACCATGCATCCATGTTTATCTTTTGTTGGAGTCTTTACTTTGCTCTACTTTGTAAACCTCAGCAGTGGAAATAATGACATTTTATTAAACATTCTTGAAATAATGTATCATTCCTTAAGAAATCACTCATTTATTATTTTTTTTGAGGTGTTATTTTCACCTCTGCTATATAGTGTTTTAAAGAGGGATGCATGGGATGCCAAACAAAAGAAGGGTGGGTAAAAATAGAAAGGCCTCTGTCTGGGCAGGTATAAAGGTGTGTCAGTTAAATTACCCTAACAATCCCTCCCCTAAATAGACACTCAGGTAACAAACCCTTTGAATGTGTCATTGTGTTGTTCTTTTCAAAGCTTCTCATTTAGGTCCTAACATATCAATACCTGTCCACAGCCCACAGGTGTGATATTATGAACTTATTCAAATTTACATGTTGCTTGAGCAATAGAACATTTTATTAGCCTTCCTAAGGCTAATAAAATGTTCTATTGCTCAAGCAACATGTAAATTTGAATAAGTTCATAATATGATGACTTTGAAAAACTGTCAAAATATTACAAGTACAGTGTCGACATGCTTCATATTTCTTTTCTATGCATTTATTTAAGTACGTATATCCACATAGCCTCTCTACCTCTCTGTTTATCAGATGTGGATATGTAAGATTAGATAATCCTCAAAGCAATGAGCTGATAAACATGTAGCTTGAATACAATGAACCCTAATGTCTTGCCTAAGAACTGTTTCTGTGATTTACTGCACAAAGCTTCCCAGGTAAAGTCACATAATCAGGAGAATTTAATCACATGTGGACTGCATAACTTCCCTCTATACAAGATAAGATTACCCTGTAGGTGATACCCTGAATACAGCCTACCAAATCTACTTCCTTAGTGCTGTTACTGTGATTTACAGCACAAAGCTTCCCAGGTAAAGTCACATAATCAGGAGAATTTAATCACATGTGGACTGCATAACATCCCTCTATACAAGATAAGATTACCCTGTAGGTGATACCCTGAATACAGCCTACCAAATCTACTTCCTTAGTGCTGTTACTGTGATTTACTATTCAAAGCTTCCAAGATAAAGTCACACATTGCATGAGATTACCTAAAATTAACAATAGTGAGGGTTTGGCTTGTATAATCTCTCCAGGCTGGAGGAGACAGGATGTTTACCTTGAGAGACCCATCCCTAAATACCTGTGTACCTGTACACAGAAACCCTCTTCATGTCACACCTGGATGGGGCGGGGCAAATTACTGGAGTAAATTGATCAACTAAGAGGTTTCTTAACATGGCACATCTGGATAAAGAACTATATCTGGTGATTTTAGGACTTTATGTTTGATGTAAATTAAAATTGATAAAACTCAGAAGTCTATTATAATATTTAAAAATATATGGATACACCTTGCTACCCATGTTTCCCAACATTACAGTTATGCAGTTTTCTTTGTTTGTACATTAAAAGACCTACATGTAAATGTAACACAACCACTTTTTCCACTAAGGGTGTAACGTCAGACATTTGCCCAAGGACCGGCCTAGGAAACTATTCTCGGAAAAAAAACTTTAAATGTTATAAAATGGCTTATATTTCATTAAAAGAGAAACTATTAGCAATTAATATATCTACATACTTTAGTCACTTATCAAGACAAAAAAAAAAATTAAGATAAAGTTTAAAACATGCAACATCAGCACACACCTCACCCATACACAAACCCAGGTCTTCTGGACATTAGGGTTCTAGTAGACCAAAGTCACACAAAAAGAAATGACGGTTTAATAAACCGAAGTATGGAAACTAAACATGTGCATCTTGTCGTTTGTCGGAGTATTAAAATTATTGGGTGGGAATCACAGTATTAGGGTCCTAAATACTCCTATTCTATACTGTAACTTTGGCTAAAATATCTAAACTAAATATGCAACAACAAACCTTTAACCTAGAAAATGAATGACATGACATTATACTACTGGTACTTGTGTACCCTATTGCCATCTACACATACAACTGCAAAATACATTACGATTTTATAATAAAAGTACCCTAATTCTTCAACCTTTTCACCGCCTGAGATTTTTACAACAATAAGACTGAAAGTCTGTCTAACTTGTTAAATCTCGGGCACAGAGGCTAATTAATAAATTATACAGTAGGCTATAATAAAAAATTAATTATTCATAATTGGATTACGCCTTTCCCAAATTTGCTTGTGGTCTAATTTCATGTTACCTATTCGACTAAACACACTCAGAGGGGGTGAAATGGTTCAAGAATTAAGGTAGCAATGAGATTCCCGTATTCCCTACTTTTTCTCGGCATGGTTGTGAGTCTGTGACTTTGGTCTTCTATGCCAAATTAATGAATTATTCAGTGGGAATCACAGTATTAGGGTTCTAAATACTCCTATTCTATACTGTAACTTTGGCTAAAATATCTAAAACTATATATGCAACAACAAAACCTTTAACCTAGAAAATGAATGAAACAATCACATACATTATACTACTGGTACTACCCTATTGCCATCTACACATACAACTGCAAAATACATTACGATTTTCAAATAAAAGTAGCAAGTGTTGAAATAATATGACATTTTATGTGAAATAATTGTTTTTCTCATAGTTTATGACCATGCATTTCTTATCATCTTGTTTTTTCTTGGTTTATTTTTCAGGATATTTCTGTCTGTGAATGTCAGTTAAAATATTGTTCGAGGATTGCCGGTCCCATTGCACTACATGTGACATATAAGTTCTAAAGCATTAATAACCATTAACCATAATTAAACAAACCTATATCTGAAATGATCTGAGGTTTAGCAATTTCATTCTGAAGTTCAAAATTACACTAGATTTATTGTGTGAGAGACTTGTCATCGAGCTGCTGTCTGCAATGAGAAGAGTTTATAGCACAGTGCAGCGTTTAATCTATGATCAAATGTTCAAGTCACATTAACACAAAATACAGAATGGAAAGTGGCTTTATTACAGCAACATTTATTATGATATGGGTATCAATTAGGTGCAATAATACTAGCATGGACTATTATAACAGAGATATGTTAATTCCTGACCAAAAAAATCTGTCGAGTTTGAACTAACCAGTGAATATACCAGAAACCATAGAAGGGTAATCAACAATCCAAAGTTCATCAACCAATTCTAAAGAACCACAGTTATCTAACATTTTTCGTACACATCTGTTCTATCTGCTCAACCAAATAATACAATCGATTTTATACATATTAAGTTGTCTGGGATAGGCCTACATTAACGAAATTCTTTTCATTTCATTGAATGTTTCCTTGTCCACTGTATTCAAGAGTGAATAAAAAAAGAGAGTGATCGAGGTTATCCTTCACTTTGTTTTGTCTATCTTTGTTAATTTAAAACCAGATCTAAAATATTGGAGGAGAGTTTGAACCCAAGGTCACCTGGCATTCCATAGATTTTCCAATCCCGGTTAATATGTGATAACAGACAACATTAAATAGATTTGTCAGTTTCAATTAAGTTTAAATTGGTAATATTTGGTTATCTGATCAACGCCTGTAGTGCGGTGACAAGGCCTTGAGTATAGAGGTTTATCCAAACTTGATGTGTCTAATCATCATGCACTGTATTGATCAGAACTGAAACTAGCCTAGCAACAACACTAGAGAGTGGCTATAAGGGAGGTAACTTAAGGAAGAAATGCCAACAGCCTGTGGCAATGTTAATGTCAATATTTATAAACAAACTGATACAGTCTCCCTTTTCCTCCAGTCTTAGAGAGCCGACACAAAGGAATGGAATTAGAGTTGAATGGGAAAGGACTATGAATAGTGCAAAAATACTAAAAAAATCTGACAAAGAATTCAGCATGTCTGACAGCAAACTTTGTTAACTTTTTTTTATATGAATGTCAAAACTTCTCTCCTGGGCACATTTAAATGCCTTATGGGATAGCATAATTTTTTTTGAACAGGATCAAGGAAGGAGAGATTTTAATAGAAACTTCAAGAAAGTTGTTATAATTGATGAAACATTTGTCTCATTAAGCGGCCATCACAGGGAGGATCCACACACATCAGTCTGGTCCGTCACTGGACCTGTATGGGGCTCAGTGTCTAAGTATATTTACACTACTAGGTGAACACATGGAAACAGATAGGCCCAACAAGACAGGAGATTAATTCAAGCTGCATTCATCACGGGCTGAGCTGATTTTCTCTTGTGGACATATTTCACTGGTCAGGTCGCACTATTTCTCAGCCTCGCCATGCACCTAACTGAACTGAATCAACAATGCGCACATTTTTCTCGTTGAGACGTAAAGTTCATCTCACATATTTTAACCACACACAAACACCAGCATTTTCAAGCCAGCAGAAAATGCTTTTTTTAAGTCAGCAAAAGTCCAGATTGAACTCAGATTTTTGGGGATTGTTTAAGTTGCCCATCCTTACATATTTTTATAAAATCTAAATACAATAAGTCAACAAAGAGAACTATTTCCAACGAACTTTTCTGTACCTGATAATTTCTTAAACATTCAACCAAAAATGTTGTCAGAATAAATTCAATTTATTAAAACATTTGACATCTTATTCGGGAAATAATTTTACAGCCATTACAATTATTGAAAATTTTGTTTTGAAATTTTTTTAACAAAAAATACTCACCATAATCGCACCACAAGCTAAAACTTAAACATAGGACCCACTACATGTACTTGAATTTTATAGCAACAGCATGAGCCATACAGTTTATTTGACTATAAGAAACACAAATGTCTGGGGTTTTTTTATCAAAAGAAAATAATTGTTTGAAATTATAACATTTAGTGAAGTCACGATGCCTGTGCTCAATACTAGAGGATCAATATGCTGAATCAAAAGTAAGAACATGATCTTAATCCAGCTTTAACGAACGAAAACATGCGAGAGTATTCTTGGCTCAGGTTCAGCAAATACTAGATTTAATTATTGAACATGTTATTTCTGAATTTTCTAACACAACCAGTCACCTCTCAACTCAAGGATCAATAATAACTAAATATATATATGACCTTCAAATAAAAGAAACATTATTCATCTTATATTATCACATCTGGGGAAAACAAAACCTGTTTACTATTTTACTGGTGCAAGTTTTTCAAACAAAGACAGGTCAGGGTTGACAATAAACATAGAATTGCCAAGCCCTGCTTCTTTTCTTATTCACATGTACATACAATCCCAAGTCCAGGGATGCTTCATAAATATAACTACTGTTCTTTTTGTTTCTGATTAACCTGTTAATTTGACTCATTATAAACATCTTAAAATTTAAATTTGTTTTAATTTTTTTTTCTGAGTAAGACATGGAACAAAGAAATTGCAAGAGAAATGACACATAATCACTGAAGACATGACCACCTTCATGTCTGATAAGATTGTCTGATTGAGGTTTTACACCGTACTTAAGGTTATTTCAATCATGGTAACCATGTCAATAACACCGAAAACATTTATAGGACAAAACAGGACCAAAGCAATTCTGATGACTGTAGCTCAGAAAGCATTAGGGCACATGATTGATTGATTGATTGATTGATTGATTGAATGATTGGTTGATTGATTGGATGATTGACTGAATGGGCGAAGGAACAACCCTAAATGTCACTGGCAACAAAAATATAAAACAAATATAAAATCCATCTAAGTCGTCATGTCTTTGTAACAAAAATATAATCCAAAGCATTTACAGGACGAAAACAGGACACCACAACAAATCCTGATGACTATAGTTCATGAAGCACCGGGGCACAGGAAAGAAGACCGACAGACGTGGACACTGATATGAAATAAAAGGGTCCATCTGGTAGGACAATCAGACCTAAAAGGGTTCATCTGGCACCCATGGGTTGTGGTTTATGGCCCACAGTCCACAGTAATTTGTCAGTTTCAGAATAAGGATTCCAAGTCAATTAGTTCCATTGCTGTACATGATGCCTCACCATCTATCCCTCTCTTCTACCCTATGATTAGAAATTCCCTCTACGCCCAGTAACACATGCACACCAAACGAACCCTGGCTGGCTCTTGTAGATTTCAGATTTCTAAAATGACTCCTTCTACCCAACCCTTTTCCCACTTCAAAGCAACGTATACAAATTGACATTAGAACAAATTCTTTCCAAACTAATTTTAAAAGAAATAAATACAAAAAATGATTAATAGATTATTCTATTGAGTAACAAAATCACCAACTAGTAAACACAAATCAAGACAAGTTTTAAAGAAACCAGATGACTATAACTGCTACTTCCTTGGCTGACAACTTTATGGAAACACCCAGTTTTAATCTATATTCCAAATGTGTGTGGGTAGATTATTTTAAATGTATCAAGTTCTTTCTCAGTAAAAATTGATCTAAAAACAAAAACATTATTTTTTCCCCATATAATTCTTTCCCGCCACCAGCTTTTATCATTCTATAAACATGCACCAACAAAAATATAGTTTGAATTCAAATCTTAGGCAGTAATAACAAATTTGAAAATGATATATGTATGTAACATTTAGTGAGAAATGTTAAATATATTCATGTTAGATAAATTTAGGGGTTTTCACAATGAACCCTAACTGCTTTAGATTAATACCACCCTAAAAGTGCCCAGTCTGCCCTCTCCAAAACCGTCATAATCCCAGAAGCATTCACACTACAATGCCCCCTGATCCCCCCCACCCTGACCCCCTTTAACCAGGATTCTCACCCAGTCTCTCAGTGGGCAGCCCTGATCATTAGGAAGTCAATGAGTCTGAACAGATTTGCCCAATTATCACAAATAACTATCAAATCTGTCAAATCTTTCCCTCCGTTTAAAACACCATGCCACAACTTTTAGAATGCTCTCCCAGCAAAGATGTTCCTGTCCTGTCTGACACATTAAGTTATGATGACATTTTTAGTTTAAACATCTGGAGGGCGGAACATATTAAGCTTAAGTTAGTTATTGACCAATGTCATTACTAGAGTTAATAAATATTGATGTTAAAAAAGTAGAATAGGGTGGAAATTCAGTTTGTTTATCTAAATGATACCTTATCCATCATTATACCCGAACTAACCCAGATGGTAAAAAGTATGCATACAATGTACACAATGTAATGTAGATAGAACCGATGATCGGATTGACTTCAATAAGAACTTTTCGAATATTTTATCTCTTTGCACATCATGAACGATCAGAGCAATGTGGAAATTTCAAACTGAAGATAACCTGTGTACTTTTCTACATTCACTTTAATATCCTAAGCCTTATCACTGAAAACTCATGTAACAAAACATGACTTCGATGGATTTTCAATTTCTGGGTATATTGATAAGCAATGTGGTCTAGTTGCTATCTTGATTGATTTCAAGCAAATGAAGACAAGTTTAAGGAACCAGATGACTAACTGCTACTTTAGTAACAATATAACTGTGGGCCGTAAACCACACCTGATGGGTGCCAGATGAACCCTTTTTGCTCTGATTGTCTTACCAGATGAACTAGACCAAAACGTTGCTTATATACGCAGAAATTAAAACTCTGTCAAAGTTATGTTTTGTTGCCTTCCCAACTAAAATATTTAAAACTAAACTAAAAGTAAACATTACACCTTCAATTTAACTTTAGTGTTCAATGTTATTAAAATGTGCAGAAGACTTACTTATGTAACGCATATGGTAAAATCACAGACTAACAAAATGTTTGTTAGTTTAGAGAACAGAACTACGACCTTTCTCCTAACAGATTACACATAAACAAAACGTTAATTAGAGCTGTCCTTAAATCCAACAAAAGAGCACAAGAATTGACAGTTTCATGTTACAATCTAAATGTCACAATGTTTTGTTGTTAACTCAAAATAGAAATAATCTCATTTTATAAAAGGTTCGACTCCGATGGAATAAGAAAACAAGATGAATTTATTAACCTCATAAAATCTATTTAATAATGGCCTCCAAGTTTATTATCACAAATCTCTGGTAATTTCAGACTACTGATGACAATAATTAAGGTTAAGGGCATGTATTTAGAGGTGAATAGAGATTAAATTTATATTTAGTCAATGGTCAACCTTAAATCACGTTTCACCTGGTCTGTTCTGGTATCACATTATAAACATTCATTTCACATGAAGCTGTCGTGATACATTCTGACAAAACGAGTCTTGTAATTTAGGAGAGACAAAACAGCTAGATTGTAGTGGTCTGTTTGAATCACGGAGCTAATGGCCAGAACGGACTGTTACACACACTCTACCAGGCTTGGGTTACCTGAAACCTTAGAATTATATAAGGAACCTGGAAGGCCTTCTCTCATACCTGAATGACCAGCATCCCTTCTTGTAATCCTCAGCAATAACGGGGCCACGATCAACTCCATTCCGATTAGGGCTTGGCACACCATTTCCCCATTTACTCAACCATAATGTACATCTCAATAACACAGAGCAATGGAGTGAAGTAAAGATGGTTTGTAATCCATATCCAGCTGTAACAATCAGATCTGCTCGATACAGAGAGGAAATATTACTGCGCCCTTCTAAACCATGTATAAAACAAGCAGATGACCTCTGTCTAATTGCCTCTCACAGGCAAGGTCTTTCTTAAGAGATTCCTCGATAAGATTGTAATAGGGACAATATTTCTTGATAAACAACTTATTCCTAGTTGTATAGAAAAGTTTGGCCAATAAAGTTTTTCTCAATTATTTCACACATAATAAATAGAATTGATTTATTACTAGGGAAATTTTAACACTTCTTGTTAAGCAAAATTTTATGATAACGTCCTATATATAACAATTGCGCCATATTAAATAACCTTGATCAGTATGTATACGGGGAAATCAATTTGACAATGTACCTCAGTTTCACTTATTTCTATATTTCTATAATTTATTTATTAATATATCAATTCATTTATTTTATGAATTGTTTTAGGGCCGAAGGTGGGTGAGCTCTACGTTCCACTAATATAATCAAGATATTTCAGACGTCTTTGCATTACCAGTCTTTGGTGGAAAACCAAGAACCCATTTGTTTTGTTGGTTAACTATACAATGATTAGCTTTAGTGACATAAAATTACTTTTTCAATTTCTTTATGATTAGAGGATAAAGTGTGTGTGCCACTTAATTCACAATTAAGGTGCCACATAAATCTATGAAGAGTCAGGTACGTGGATATCAGTAATAGCTACTATAACATATTAACATACAGAATGAATGTATTTTTTATAAATGTAGAGAAAGAAAATTTTGCTTCGCACTTGGCTAGCAGGGCATTTATATATTTTAGGGCATTTATATATATATATATATTTGTCAAGAGTAACCCCACTGGCACAGGGATATCGACTAATTAAAACCGATAAATATATATCTACATTTATCAATATAAATATATCTACATTTATCAATATAAATATATATTGGTCAAGACGAAACTCCCTCCTGTATCAGATAATCCTTAACTGCCCTCATCTTTATTTGGTAGACTCAGGGGTTTAATACTAACTCTAAACGATACATTTTTCAGGTTGTG
>JAVFBZ010063335.1:6955-27130 GCA_032466195.1 Katharina tunicata | reverse complement strand
GGGGCAAAATAGCCTCCATTCGTGTTCTGTTCCCTGTCGGTCCCACTTTTTGCCTTAGCCTTGTTTTTAAAACAAATATTTGTAATTATTTAATATATTGCTTCATTTAGACTTTTAACCGTTATTCACAATTCTGAATTGCTGGCTAGTTCGTCCGACTCATATTCGCGTACCAGATCCCGGTTGGGATTTATAGGCTAAGCGTATCAGCTTATTATGCTTCCTGATTTTCTGCATCACCGACTGTAAGCCTGAACGGAGACTGGGATTGGGATTAGCCATCCTCTCGAGATCTTCCAGGATGTTATAGATCTCAGCGAAGTGAGACTGATCTTTGTTACCAGGGTACGTCAGATCAATACGTATACGTACACATTCAGCTTTCTAAATCCATTTATAAAATGGTCAAGGGTGTAAATTTGTGACCGTATAAATTTGTACGATTTGATTTTGTAAAAACTCTTTTCATTTGTGCATTTCGTTTACAAAAAACAGATAAATCCTTCTAAACCCTTGAGACCGTTAACCAACAAACTATTTAAAAGACGAATTAATGTGAGCAAAAAGAAATTAATTAGAACTTGTTTGTTAATCAATTTCTTTTCTGCTCGCATTAATTGTGAAACTGTTTTGAATATTAGAATAGAAAATATTTTTTATTGGAGTTGCATCACACAAGGTTATTGCAAAAATCTGACGGTGTGCCAGTGGTGATACATTGACCTACTAGAAGGCACCAAAGAAATTCTGCTTTCTACTGCCCGTTATTATTACCTTCGTAGGCCGACCGACAAAAGGTGAGGAGTCAGAAAAACGATGAGATCAAGTTGAGTTTATGGTTTATTCAGCCAATGCAAATCACAACAAAGGTACCGCAAATTGCCTCGTAGCAAAGGCAACAATCGAATTATCGAGTGACCACCAACTGTTGGCGATAACTTCCGAACCGTAGGTTACTTTAGCAAAATGACAACGTATTTGAAAAGCGGAGCCTTAAATCACCACAGGGGAGTAGCATTTTTTGACGCAGGTGAGTTTTATTTATCGATAACTGAAAATGTCTGCCTTTCCTATCTTCTTTTTTTATATATACATTAGGAGGCCAACTGTCTAGTGTAATGAGTTATCGGCGACCACACGCTAAATACAAGTGTATGTGATTCAGTCAATGTTATTCACAGCAACGGGACTACAAATTATCTCGACCCAAGGGGAGTTACACTTGCCAATTCTGCAAATACTCTCCCCTGGATCCGCTCTTACTAAGTAACATTTATCGTTATTTATTAACTTTTTAAATGTATGAAATCTACGCAAAACAGTCAATTCTGTGCATTTTTGTGCTCCTCAAACGCTAGCCATCTGCTCGGCTGTGTTCGAAAAATACAATCATCTCTTCTTGTCTGAGAATACGTGGTACTTTGTACTGGGCTGAAGTCGCCATTGTATTTGAGACAAGTCGCTGAGCTTTGAATCTTGAAAAGGTTCCAATCAGCACGCGAAAAACCCTGGGTTCTTGAAAAGTACCCTTTTCTCTACCAGTTCCATAAAATTTCACCTCTTTGCGCAGCAGCTCATCGACCTGTTCACGATTAGAAATATATATGTTTAAAATATGTCTTTGCCACTTTGTATGGAATAAATTTTCTTCACTTTTCCATTGTCATGCTATGATCTATTCTGTCAATGTCAACAAACTCATAAATAAAATAGAAATAATATAAAGTTTAATTGTTCAGTTCTATGTCAATTAGGTTCTTACCTAGCTCATTCGGTTGCATTTTGTTCAGATCTGAGTCTGCATAATAAACCCTTTAGATGTATGAGAACGTGTGCAGTTAAATTGCTTGTTGGCTAGAAAACAACCACATAGAAAGAGCAACTACATTGGAAGCTTTAGTTCTCTAAGGCACAAACTAGTCTCAGTTCAGCTCAAAACCATACTTTTTTAATAATTTGTCAACACCACGATCCACCATCCGCCCCCGTCCATACACCAAACGATATGAACACAGTCAATGAAAGTTCTGATTTCAAAGTGAATACGAATAATACGAAACGTAAGCGAAACAATGGGTCAACATAAAATGTCGTTGAAATTTGAATACCTTTGCATGATAAAAGCTTAAACAAATTACCTCTCGAACGGTATCTTCAGTTCTCAGTGAATCCCCGTCAACCTCTACGAAAATTACATAATATAGTTTACCAGTCACTTCGGCTGGAAAAATAAGTCAAGACAACTCAGATTATAAGAATAAATGATTTTTTGGAAATCGTTCCTTGAAGATGAGGATCAATAGGTAACAGTTACTATTGCAACCGTGAAATGGAATCGGTTGGTTTAGAACAATACGTCAGCCGCAGTGCGCTGGCGCACAAGACCGTGTTTCCCTGGACGAATAAAGTAAAAAAGCAGAAATATATCACTGACACTTGATGACAATCTTCACAAAATTAATAAAAATCGAAACAATGGAGACTTTGTGATTAACCCGAGTGGCCATATCCAATTAATTTACACCCGCCGCTATAAAGAGCAGCTTCTATATATAGCTTGTATCAGATTTGATATTATTCTCAAACATAAATTAAAACTTACATATTGCTTTTTCATAGTAAACGGACTCTACGAAGGTATAATCTACGACATGACTTCCACCCAACACGATGCTCTGCAATAACGCTTGTGACATCAAAGGCTCTGAGATTTTACCGTGTGAAAGACTCAATATCTCCCCTCTCCTACAGATAAAAGTACAAGATAAGCGAGAGACTAGTCATATTGGAGCAGTGTTTTTGGAACCATTATAGGTTCTTTGCCAACAACTGCCAATTAAACGTTACACTTGTCATAACATTTTAAATATCAGCCACACAAAAGTTCTGTACCGGTATGTCATAACATTTTAAATACCAGTCACACAAAAGCCCTGTACCGGTATGTCATAACATTTTAAATAGCAGTTACACAAAAGCCCCATGCCGGTATGTCATAACATTTTAAATACCTGTCACACAAAAGCTCTGTACCGGTATGTCATAACATTTTAAATATCAGTCACTAAAGCTCTGTACCGGTATGTCATAACATTTTAAATATCAGCTACACAAAAGCTCTGTAACGGTATGTCATAACATTTTTAATATCAGTCACACAAAAGCTCTGTACCGTTATGTCATAACATTTTAAATATCAGTCACACAAAAGCTCTGTACCGGTATGTCATAACATTTTAAATATCAGTCACACAAAATCTCTGTACCGGTATGTCATAACATTTAAAATACCAGTCACACAAAAGCTCTGTACAGGTATGTCATAACATTTTAAATATCAGCCACACAAAAGCTCTGTACCGGTATGTCATAACATTTTAAATACCAGTCACACAAAAGCCCTGTACCGGTATGTCATAACATTTTAAATAGCAGTTACACAAAAGCCCCATGCCGGTATGTCATAACATTTTAAATATCAGTCACACAAAAGCTCTGTACCGGTATGTCATGACATTTTAAATAGCAGTAACACAAAATCTATGTACCGATATATCATAACATTTAAATTCCAGTCACACAAAAGTTCTGTACCGGTATGTCGTAAAAGTTTAAATATCAGTCACACAAAAGATCTGTATCGGTATGTCATAACAATTTAAATATCAGTCACACAAAAGCTCTGTAACGGTATCGGGATTAAGCAGGACCATACACACTCTTTCAGGAAAATGCCTACAAGACACATTGGTGAAATGCATCAGCAAACGAAATGAGTTGTTGTACATAGTCCGAATTGAATTTAATGTTTTTTTGCTGTATACACACCACAATTGACAACCATCTTCCAATAAAAGATCTAAACAGTTTCACTTCAGTAGAGCAATAACTCAATATGTTTGTAACTGAAGTTCATAGTTTGGATTCATCATTAACTTGCTGTATTGATGTCGTGGTCTATGGTATTTTAGATCCATTTTTGCAATAATTGGGTGTTACACATTTATATTCCTCCGTCAAAACTGGACGCGGTTTTGTCATGAACAAAATGCTCGAATTAGCCAAATCTGATGAAGCACTTAAATTGAATTCCGCATGTATTTAACATGTAGGTCGTTAACAAAATTCCCACATTCACACCTAGTAACCTAACATACTTTTTCTGTAAGGCTATTCGGACAACCTTGTGCCATGGCTGGAGATTGTGCAATATTTTGAAGTAGGAATTTATCAAATTCATCAACTTATTGTATATCAAACCAACAAGGCCATCCTTTGCAGATGGCTCAGACCCAACTTATAACAAACACAAAAGTTGCCAACATATTGGCATAACGTTGCTTAATGTCCAGGATAAATTTGACAAGACTGCTTAACTTTCCAGACGCCTGCAGACAAAGCAAATATATATATACCAAAAATCCTCTTAGGCTTAACAATAATAATAATAATAATAATAATAAACTTTTTACTTCAGACACGTGGTCCATAGAGCCAACAATCATTTGAGTTCAATCAGATTACAGGTGATTACCTCCCCAATAGGTGAACGTTTCTCCCTTCCTGGCCATTCGGTCATAGATCATTTTAAAATCATGCTGATTGAAAAAAAATCCTGTTTTTTCCTTCTGAAGAGGAAACCAAACGGAAACTCTTGGAGAGAGAAGCTCATTGGATTAAAACACTTCAAACGTTGTATCAATTGGATTTCAACCTTGAATTAGGTTACGGCTCCAGGGTAGACATTATTCCTTTTGTACAACAATATGACCAGCCAAGCACCAGGTTTGTAAGTCCCCTAATACAGGAATATCAGTGCATTGTGATATATAGTATTGCATTGTTATTGTAATGTATGACAATATACATATTATATTACGTAAAACGTTTGGTTGAAATCATGGTCAACTGGCTTGTAAGTGTTGGATAGCAACCATTTGCGTGTTTATTAGGTTTATGACAATTATACAATCGAGAAAATGAAAAAAGGAAAGAAATTGGTTTAATTAAAAAAAAACTGAATTTGTCCCTGCCTCGTTATATTATAGATACACAAAGGCTCTTAAACACGTGTTATTTTCCTTTAAATTAAGATTTACGTCGTTATTTACAATTTTATGAAGCTGACATAGTCCGCGCATGCGCCGTCTCTGTTGAGCCCAGCAAAACAAGATTAAGAAAAAAAATACATATTCAAGATACGTGTGACTGGTGAAATTAATTTCACTAATTATTAATGTTCATTAAATGCATTAACATATTTACAGACGGTGCCGACCGAACAAAGTACCCGGCACTAGCAGTCATGTATTGAGATTTAATAGTATTTTAGTTTATACTTAAATATAGTTAGGGAAGATATAATTTTAAAAGTTTTAGGAAGAATGATCCATTCTCTAAGAGCAGTTATGGCAAGAGTATAATATGAAAAATTGTTGTTGTATATTGGCCTATTGAAATCAAGGATAGATCTGGTTCTTTAAGAGTGGGTAGATGACTGTTTTATTAAGTAGTTTTGGAAAGTAGTTGGGAGAGATTCGTGGTAGTAAAATGACTTATGAGCAAAGCAGAGAATGATATATTTATTCAGGACAACAAGAGCCATGATTTGTAATTTTGTGAACAGAGGATGGGTGTGTTCCAGACGATGAGATAAAGGGATAACACGGATAGCGCGTTTTTGAAGAATGATGAATGGTTTTAAGTCAGTGACATAAGTATTGCTCAAAAGGATTTTACAGTATGAAAGGTAAGGATATATAAGCGATAAGTAAGTATAAATAATGATTTTTTGTTAATTGAGCTTTGTAGATAATAAAGCCAATATTTCTTGCAATTATTTTGGATATCAAATTAATATGCTTACAAAAAACAAGAAACTTGTACTTCCTTACACGATGAATAATTTTAGAACCAGATATAGTTAAAAGAGGACAGCGACGAAAGATAGATTTCATAGGGGATATAAGCATAAATTTATTTTTGGATAGTTTGTTAGCAGACAGCTCTATGTATGCATTTATCAGAGTGAATTAGGCTGGTGTCAAAGAATGAAATTAAGTAGAATAGATGCTTTAGAAAGGTCATATATGTATAGAAGAAATAACGTGGGGCCAAGAATTTATCCCTGGGGGACTCCGTGGCTGATAGATGAAGGATCAGAAATATATTTTTTGAAGGAGACATGCTAGATTAGAAAGATAACTGCGAAACCAATCATTTATCAATAAAAGAGACGATATAAAATAGTTTGGATTCTTTTGCTTTTAGAGGAAGGTCAAAGGGCGCACAAGTTGCATGAAAAGTAGAATGATGGGATCTGCAGTCGTACTGATTATATTAACTATAATATTATTAGATTCTAGGTAATTTGATATCATATTATTAGCAGGTTTTCAAGGATGTTACTTAAGGGAGAATAGATATTGGGCGATAATTATCAATGGAATGAGCAGAGCCAGATTTGAAAACAGGGGTGATTTTTTGTCGTTTTAAGGCTGTCTGGAAAGTCCAGGATGAAAATGAGAGGTTTATAATTCTGGAAAATGGGGGCGGGTAGAGATAGAGCTTCCGATACAAGTTGAAGATGGAACATGCTTATCCCGTCAATGTCAGATGCAGCAGATCATTTAAGAAATGAGATGACGAATGGATATGAGCTGTAGTGACTTGAGAACAGGCAATCCATGTGTCCTGATGAAAGTAAAGATAGTCGCGAAAATCATGACCAGTGGCAGGAATGGCAGAGGCTGATGAGGATTCGACAGAACTGAAGTGATTGTTGAAGCTATTAGCTATGAGTTGTTCGACAATCGACCTGTTGGTCAGAAATCCATACTGGTAAGATGTTATTGAACTTTGATAGGGTGGAATCATTTTGAAAACCGCCCTCTCAAACACTCTTCTTACACCACTAAGCAGAGAAATTGGACGGTGATTTCTAGTGGATGACCGATCACCACTCGTAAAGACTGGTGTAACATTAGCTATTTATAGATAGTATTGGAGCAATCTCGGACCGAGCTTAGAAAAGCACTTTCGGACTTACAGTTAGGTCCATTTGCTTTGCTATTATCCAGATTTAAAAAAAATGTCTATGACATCAGATGTACTAATAAACATCTCTGTAATTTGTTAAAAGTCCGGTACATCCAGGCCTGAATCATCGATGTCACAAACCGACGAAAAGTAGGCGTAGAGAATATCGGCTTTTTTCGTTGCACTATAATCATATTCAGTTTGGGTTCCATATATGTGGTGGAAAATAGGTAAAAAGTTCCTATTTCTATGTTTTTTTTAAATAATTTACATGTTTTCCTTAAAAGGCTCTTATTTGTTTTTCCATTATTAACCTTGGTGTTAACTTTATTTAGATGCTTTCTTTGCTTTTTGTATGCTGTGATGTTACTTTGGGAGGGATGTTTTCGTGACAGTCGGAATAATAGTAGTATTAATTGAATAATAATTTGTTAATTTCTTGTTTAATCTCAGCTGTAATCAAGGATTTGTCATTACGGATTGATAAGAACATCTTTGTTTGGTATATACTGTTTACACAGGTTTAGCAAGGTGTCACTAATATCAATACAAATCTCAGTGACTGTGATTTTGGTAAATCTTTCCCCAATCTACGGACCCAAATTAAGTTTTTAGACCAGTCCAATCTGACCTATCATTAAACTAAATATGTCTGCCATACTTCGGTGGTTTAGGTATTTTCTCGTTGGTAAACGAGAGGCGCAGAGAGATATTCAAACATACACCAACCTATGCTTGGACACGGTCTTTGCGGATAGGATCATGAAACCAAGGTATAGATATATCAAAATTGTGTGTGCCATCTGACAGATGGCTGTCCGTGAGAGCCATGATATCCTAATGACAGAAATTTGCATCAATCTAATTTTGATTTTAGTCCACAAACATTTAAATGGACTATTGACCAAGGCGTGTTTGTAATTGGACATGGGTTTAGTTGCACGTCACTAGCTAAGGTAAAAATTGCTTCTATAAAATGCAGAAAAATGCTAAGAATAGCGAATAGAGTATATTCAGTAAACATACGTCTTCGATAAGCGTCTTAAGGTTTAAGGCGTCCAAAATGAGCCATAGCAGCACGGTAACTACCAAGATTATTACCCATAATTGTAGGGAAGACAGATTAAGAAAAATTCGGCTTTATCGGTGAGAGCGGTCATACTTCCAACAACAAGTGCTTAACATATTACAATAACTGTTTAACAAAGACAATAGAAAAGATAATGTTAAATTGACAATAATCATCAAATAGCAGGAAAAATAACCCATGGGGCAAATATATAGAAATAAAATGCTACAAGAGGCGAGAGATCGAAAAGGGTGACAAAAAGGCTCTTCACTTGGCAGAAAGAATAATGATCACGAATATAATTAAAGGACAGTCATTGAGAGCGTACACTCAAGAAACATGTCATTCATGTCATTCATATGGTATGGTTTGAACCAACGTTTTTATAATTAGAAGATGAACTGGGCATTGAAACGTGCGCTGTAAATTACACATTCTTGGGTTTCCTTCATACACGCGGACATGCCATATGACCGTTTTCATCTTGTGTTATTTGGCAGTCGTCCTTTTCGGTGTAAATAACGAAAACTGTCGAGAACAGCCTAACCTCTGCCCCGAACCAACATTCAATTTCTGCTGAACTGGAAAGACCAGAACGATACCCAAAGGGACTTTTGTGTCTTAGGTAACCACACCGGGGTTTCAATACCGTTTGGCCTCACCGTTGCGTCTTATCACGCTTTATCCTACAAAGCTGCGCGTGACAATGTCGGACTCATAACAAACCGCAAATAGGATTTCGGTCACTTTTTAAAACTATTTCTACCATTTACCTGCAGACAAATTTATATACTGGTAGATGATAATATCGTTTGGTAAATTTGACGATATCCTCCGTTCGATAACGATACAGTCCTTCCATTGTTGTGACCACCATCTCGTACTCTTTACCCAACTCTACCTACAACGACACAAACATTGATATCAATAGTAGAAGTGAAAGTACAATGTCACTGACAAAAGTCTTGGATTTAAATCTGTTAACAGTTTCTGTTAACATCCGTTTAGAATACTAACTAACGATGATGATTTTGGGACATGCAGCTCTCGTAATAAGAGTCTATTCGCACCAGAAACTTAGCTATGTACAAACTTTTCACTTAAATTAACATCGATGCGAGCCAAGCACGCCCTTAATTGTCATGCTTTCCCCGCGCCGTGCTGGATGTTGGATGCCTTATACGTGCAGCTGATGAAATAATTGGAGACATATAACACGAGCGCATCGCGGAAGGAAGTGTTCAATTGTGTCTCGGACGAATCAGCGTCCGCAGTTGCCGTCATGATGCCTATTTATTATTTGACGATGTGGGTTTACTGGAAAGTGTCCTGACAGAAGACAAAGTAACAATACAGCCCCCTTTTGGCCCACAGCTGAAAAATGTGGAAAATTAACACAGAGTTGCAACTGAAAAAAATCTACCTCTGTCAGCTGTGTCCTAGCTAACTAATTAGCTATTTAATCAAAGGCATATATCAAGACGTGAATGTCTCCAAGAATTCTATTATCAAATGTTTACCTCGTGTGTTAGAACAGGTTCTTCGACGCCGCCGTCCAACGGAATCCACTCATAAAACATAGCAGACGGCATTGGTGCGTAAATATGTTCGGCCCACTCGGGCCACATGTTGACACCGTAAGTACCTTCTGTGCCACCATGAGCAAATGACAACAATAGAATTCCGCCCAAGTATTTCTCTTCAACAATGTCTGAATACACGCGAAAGGATCCGGTTGACAAGGATAGTGCCACTCTACAATCAGGCCAAATACGTGGAACGATTCCGTCAAAGCCTTTTCCAAATTCATCCCGAAGTTTTTCAGCTCGTATCAGATCGGGTCGACATAGACGTTCCAAATCCCGTCTTATTTCCCAATCAATGCTGATCCCTGAATATAACGTCCCGTGCTCGATGTCATCACAAAGATGTCTCCAGTATGTTTCTAAAGATTTAAACATCGCTAATAAAGAAGGAGATAGAAAGGTGTACAGCAGTGTTACTGACTCATCCCGTAAACCAAATAGTAAGTCAATGTAACGTTTCTGTTGGTCGCCTCTTATTTTATTAGCAGCTATTGGGATCGTCATATAAGGCAGGTTACACACCTTGGACATTGAGCTGATCGGGCCCATCCTCAGTCCGGTTTCGGAAACGGATTCGTTTGGGCTACTTCCACTCCACATAAAAAAGCGGAGATATTGCAAACCGGGCGCATTCATTGTCCCATAGGCAAACAAACAACTGCTATCAAGGAAAATAGATTTTAATAAACCTGTGGATTTGACAAACAGTTTACTTTTACCTGACGTTGTTCCTGTTGTTGTGGCTACATAATCTACCTTTTGTGGGAAAAATATATTTGTCTCGCCTTCCATAGCGCGAGGGATGTAAGGCAAATAGTCTTCGTATGTCGTTAGACTAATAGACTTTCTGAATTCTGCGATGCTGTTGACTTTGTCCAAATTATGATCTATGGAAAATGCCGATCTGATATTGTTTGCCAAGATTTTCTTCAACATTTTTTCCTGAGATTCCTTGACATGAAAGCATGATTCGTCAAAGCGTCTTTTTGCGATAGTACACATTATTGCAGTAAATCTAAAGATAGCATAGTGTTGAAGAAGTGTCTTGTAAGTGTGCAGCGGAGACGGCTTTAGGAGGTAGATATCTAAACTTATCCCAGCAGTGGTCAGCAACAATGTATTTAAAATCCAGCCTACAAAAACGTTAAGAACATTCAAAAAAGTTATATTATAATTGGTTAAAATTTAGCTGGGGTCGACGTTGACTATCAAAATGGCAGGCCACATAGCTTTGCTCCTATAAGTCGAGTGATGCAAGTTTAAATAAATTTTAATTACTCAGATTTACAAGCTGAAGTAAAGAGTTTTTTAATCAGACAAAATAAGACTTCCTTTCCCCAGTACATGTTATCCAAATTTGTATTTTCTTATAAGACAAATCTACGCATAAAACCAATCCCCAGTATGTGATTGTATTTAAGTTTCATTGGCAAAATTAGGTCGTGATTGCTTTTTAAAATAAACATGGCACATGCTCATTTGCTAGTAAAAGGTAAATAATCTCGAGCATGAAGTAAAATACCAATAAAGCCAGCTCAGATAGCTTCTAATACTTTGTAAGCCTAATACTTACTTGTGGTATTGAATGAAAACATCCGCCAAAAGGCCACACACACACAGACACAGAGCAGACACAGACATTGGTTACGTTTGGAAATCATCCTTCTTACTTATTCCTGTAAATAAATCATTCGTACTCAAACCACAAAGCAGGTCATTGTGTCACACCATAACAGAGCAGTCCAGAAACGGCTGGTGGAATCAACAGTATTTTCGCTTTTTGGGATAACACTTTCTGATACTGAACAGATTCTAGTTCAGACAATTTTGCGGGAATCGAACACACGACCGTCAGAGTCAGGCACCAAGTCGCCAGCAGTAAATGCCGGCCACCTAAACCACTCAGCCCCCCGAACTAGAATCTGTTCAGTATCAGAAAGTGTTATTCCAAAAAGGAAAATACTGTTAACGGCCACTTTCTTAACGACACAAAAATATTTCCATGTTGTAATCAAATCACTTAATGTAAACATTATTAGTTTCATAACATTACACTTAGATTGGGAAATTGAACTGGAAGTAGCTTATTACTGTGGGATTAATGGTGACACGATTGAGGACAGTCAGACGGATTAATATATTCCAACTTAATTGTCAGCACAAGGAAACCAGGCCAAACACATGCCTAGATTCATAGCTCTCCATCCTTAATAGTTTATCATATATTCTTATATAATAAGACAGACAGGGGATAGATATAAACAAATGTGTAATATCAACTTTCTACTCATTCTAAAATAGAGAATCAAAGCATTCTCCCTACGGTCGACTCTAAGGTATTGACTGGCCATCGTGTTGTTCACCTAGAAAAAGTTATCCCTCTTTGCGTTTTGCAGCGAGTAAGTTAATATGTGATTACATAGTACTTCTTCACGGTTTTGTCTATTTTTTTCCTGCCTCAAATTGAATCGGCCCCATAACAACTGTTGATAATTATAATAATTTTGATAAATAATAACAACTATTTCCCCCTTAGGAATGAATATATTCAGCCGTCCATGAACACAATTAAATTTATGAAGAATATTACAACTGGTTATCTGGATATATATATATAAACGAATAGCTAACGCTGCGGCAACAACCAGTTACCTTCAACAGAATGAAAGAGACTACATGTATGTTGCTTAGTCAATTTATGCACTACAAAACTACACTGAGAAATATTCACCTACACCTAGCATGCGAGTTGAACTCACAGTAAATGAGCAACCTTTGTTCGCACAATAAAGTGTAGAGGTGTATATATTTACTATAGAGCTATAGATTATCAGAGATACAGACGAGAGATACAGACCAGATACACGCTAACCGCTGCTCATTGTGATGTTGTTCGCTGGCAAAGAAAGAAAGATGGCTTTCAAATTTGAATCGTTACCAGAAAAAAACTGTTAATACTGCTTTTGTTTCCAAAAGAAATTTGCCACAGATGTACATTAAACATTAAATGCCCTTTTAAGGTTGGCGATAAACAACGAATTGAAGAGACTGAACAGTCGGTTTAGAAACGCGCGGTAAATGCAAGTTATATGTCGTGCAACACCATGTACGTTGCGTGTGCAACTTATATGTCGTATATCGCCTTCTATGGTGCGTGTTCAAGTTCTCGTCTGTATTGGCATCTATGATGCGCAGTTAGGTGTTTGTCTTCGCAAATTTTGCAAATCCAAAAAGCATAATATCTTTAGAGCTGTCCTATTAAAACACCTTTCAATTTATTCAGGAAGTGTATGCTATTTTTCAGTTTATTGCAGAAAAAGCCGAGTTTGGCGAAATTGGCTTGTTGAGAGCTTTTTTTGCTTCCCTATCAACAACTGCATTACCAAGGATACCCAGATGACTAGGGGTCCAGCAGAAAAAAATGTCTACTCCACGGGCTACCAGACTTTTATACTGAGTGAGAATCTGCAAGATTGCTGGGTGCTTGACTTTGATGCTGCCGTTAGCCAAAAGGCACGACAGTGAATCACTACATATGATGGCCGTCTTAAGATGATGCTGGCAAATCAGGTATAGAGCCAGTGAAATAGCTTTGATTTCTGCAGAGAAGATGGGTGATGCTGAAGGAAGTCGAATGGAGGCCTGTTGCTGCAACCAGACTGCTGCGCGTTGCCATCCTTTCTTTAGTCTTCGGTCCATCGGTGTAGTTTAAGGAATGGTTCTCGTAGCCTCCCGAAATCTCTGCAGAAAAAGGGGCGGACATGTTTCCGACTTCTTTTGGTTTCGAAGATCAAAAAGAAGCTTAGGTTGTGGAACCAGCGAAGGCAGAGAACATGAAAAATTCACATGTGATATATCTTCTAGGATGATTCCAGCATTTGACAGATGTGGTCGAATGCGAAGGCCAAAGGGAGGAATCCTCTCATGGCTCCCATCAAACCAATACGCAAACGCTGGGTAAAAAACACAGTTGTTCATAGGGTTATCAGGGTAAGCTTTTAATTTTGTAGCGTATTAGAGATCAATTTTTATCCTTCGGTGTCATATGGATGGCTCGTTGTTTTCAACATAAAGGCTCTCGACTCCTGAAGTGCGGAACGCTCCAATGTTCAGACTAAGTTGGACACCAATCTGCTGTACATGAGAATCAGGGAGAGTGGAGCCCACTTTAACCTAAAAATGTCTATCCTCTAAAATTTCTAACATAAATATAAGCAGACGACCTCTCAGTCCCATGTCTTAAAATTTCATGCTTCCTCGTTGTGTCATATACCTTATCTAAGTTGCAGAAGAAACCACACTGGATGTTATGGTCCTCAAGGACCCACACAAGGCGGTCATTAAGTAGCCACTTCATAGTCACATACACAGCAGGTAAGAGCTATGGGGCGGTAATTATTAGGATCGCTGTGATTTCCCCCTTGATTAAGTACAGAGATAATAAGGGCTTCCCTCCAGGATGGCGGAAATACTCCCATAAGTCCAGATATTATTATATAATTCCAGGAGCAGCTGAAGGTGAAGATGATTCCGATGAGTCATTGACCCTACAAAGAGAAGATTTATGTCCATCGGGGCTAAAAGGCTGGTAATACGCCTCAAGATTTTTAAAAGCAAAATTTGGCTTGCTCCTCTTCTTTCTTGCCTTTATTATCTGAAACTCTGGAGAAAAGTTTTCAGAGGAGGACTTTTCAGTAAAATTATCGGCAAATCTATTGGCAATATTGGAAGGAGAGATTAGCAAACCAAAGTCTTCCTTCAAATGCTGTACTTTAGCTTTGTTGTTTTTGCATTAACTTTTTGAATCATGTCCAAAACCTAACGCATAGATGTCTTGGACGGGATGCATGATAGAAATTCACGCGTTCGTCTCGTGGATTTGAGCGGGCGCTTAGCTTTGGCTCTTGTAATGCGCACTTGGATGGAATTAACTGGTAGAGGATGTTTATTAAAATGACGCTCAACCTTTTTACGGTCTTTAATGGTATTCTTGCAGTCATTATCATACCAGATTTACATGTACTTCTGGTCTTCGTTATGGTTCTGAGAGTAGCTGCGAGTATTATGTTACTAAATGTCTTTAAAGGATCATCGCTGCTAAAACAATCTGTGGATCGAGCTCGGTCTCACAGATCGATTCAAATGCGGGCCAATCTGCTCTCTCAAATTTCTACCTTGGCAGTCTTTCCAACGAATTGGAACGTTCAGCGAGCGCTCCTTTTCGTTCAACAGAGTCATTTACGCGCTAGCGAGGCGCCTGTGCAGACGCTAGCTTTACTAAACTAACGCCGGTCAATAGCCCGAGCGATCGTGGTCGCTCTGAAGCGCTCTCCACTGAACGGCACTGCTTGCCCCAGCGACCGCGAGCACTCCCTAGCACTCATCCGAGGTGGTTCGCCAAACTAGCATAAGCAGGGGTCGCCATTTTGTATTATTTAACGAGCGTTGAGCTAGCTCTCCTTTTCGTTCAACAGAGTCGTTTACCCGCTAGCGCGGCGCCCGTACAGACGCTCGCTCTACTGAACTAAGTCCTGTTCAATAAGCCGAGCGATCTCGGCGGCTCTGTAGCGCTCTCTACTGGTTGCCCGAGCGAACGCGAGCACTCATCCGAGGTGGTTCGCAACCTAGCATCAGCGATTAAAGATATGGCGTCACAATTTTGTATTACTTACCGAGCAGTGGGCGAGCGCTACTTTTCGTACAATAGAGTAGTTTATGCGCTAGCGAAACTCCCGCGTAGCCGCTCGCTCTACTGAACAGTTTCTAACGGCGTCACAAATTTTGTATAATTTAACCAGCAGTGAGCGAGCGCTACTTTTCGTTCAGTAGAGTAGTTTATGCGCTCCTAATTTAATTTTTTGATCATTTACCAAGATTGTTTAATACCTCTCAAGATAGATTATGTAAATAAAAAATTAACTGCTTGGCGTTTTGCCTCCAAACGTGCAGGGTAAAGTCGCCATGCAATTGAAATACCCTGATTATGACGACAAAAACTAATCAAAGAAATTAATACT
Organism: Katharina tunicata; assembly: GCA_032466195.1. NCBI lineage: Eukaryota > Metazoa > Mollusca > Polyplacophora > Chitonida > Mopaliidae > Katharina > Katharina tunicata. The sequence goes on along the minus strand of JAVFBZ010063335.1, from coordinate 11,420 downwards.
TTTTTATTTATTTTATAACGCTATTTAGAAAGGGTTTAAAACAAGTTAAAGTTTTCATCCATATCGAAGATAGTACCGCTGAATAGTAAATACACACCTATCAGTTTGAGGGATTTTTATGACCTATAAACGCGTAAATCATAAATTATCAATTCATTAACCATAACAAAAATTAAATGTGAAAATTTGTGTTGCACATATAAATTTTGAAGAAATCTACCCACTTACCATGTTAACGCTGTAAATCACAACTACGCCAAATTCACTTACAACTTTTAAACGACTATAACTGACGAGTCTGTATTTATTATTTAAAACAAAACGCGACCTTCAAAACTAAGTGATACTGATTGTCAAGGCGAGATTAGTTCTGATAATAACCGGTGCATACACTTTCATCATTTAACTTTATGTAGTGCACACATATTGCTATCGACAGTTAATGCGTATATCTGGTGTATACTTCAATTTCAATTATACCAAAAAGTAAATTTTCATAGAGTATTATGGAGCGGTCATAATTGTTAGTTTCATGTTAAGTTGATAGTTTTCTTGTTTTGCTCTTGTTTTTTTGTAGTATACTAATGAATATAACATTTTTTCTATGTCGCTAACGATAGCGTTATTTTATTGTAAGATTGTTCAATAATTGTTCCAGGAATATTATGCATTGTTTCTTCATATTTTAGCTTACCTTGCCTTCTTGGCTTAAAGCAGTACCTTTATCTTTTCTTTTCTTTTGGTACTGAACAACAATATAGGCTGTGAGATATACAGGATCTTAGATCCTACCAGCTAAAGACAAGTCCTGACTAACACGTCACGACCCTCAGATTGATATTAATTAGCGTACAGATTCGTTAAAACGATTCACAATCATATAAAAATCTACCCTATACAACCAAACCGACACACAGTCGGTCAGACTGAACTGGTGCAAGAGTATTGTTTCGACACCAGGTCGAAATAAACTTTGACACTTTATCTGTACGTTTTGATTTAGTGTACTCTGTGGGCAACAGAAACTCCAAGTCTTTCACAAAATAATGCTTGAATGCTATCAAATAGTCAACTGGTGTTTTTTTAGCAACATAAAAAACAACGGTGGCGCCATATTGTCCCAATAGCCAACATGACAACCGCTCTAAGAACCAAACCACACGAAGAGCTAGTTTGGAACCCTTCTCAAAAGAGAACGAAACTGTGGGGTAATTCAACTTGCCGCCCAAGGTAAGAAGTAAGAAGTCGATTTACCACCGTCCACAGCAAACAGAAACAAGTGCTGAAACGATTCACTCGACGAATTACACAAGTGGCAGATATCAGAATCAGTGACATTTGCCAGAGCTAAATTTGCCCCTATCCACAACTGTCGATGGAGTATTTAAGAGCCAGACAAATTCCTTATCCCTGTTGAAACCTGGGGTGTTGTATAGGGAATTAAAGACGCTCTTTCAGTTAGATGGACCAGTTTCCCATTTGGGTAGCGCCACTGGTGGAGCAATATCCAAAGAACTAAGCCAAAAGCACCGAGATGGAATGCCAGTAATCACTCGACCATTCACTTAAACAGACACGACGGATTTATTGCATTTTCATCCTGATCTAATTGCCTGCAGTAAACTCTGGACAAACCACTATCGACATTTTTCCAAGTTCTGGTTTGTTTGTCGACTATGTCAGTAACCAGTAAGAAGCCTTTTGCACCTAGGGTACCAGGCGTGAATGATTTCCCCCACCAATCGACCTTTATCTCTCTTACAATTTTATCTTGACAACGGAACAAATATACTTTACTCACGAGTGACCTAGTTCATTTCTTTGAATGGGTATTGAAATATAAATACGACTTCCACGGTAATCTCGTTTCACAGTACAACCAATGTCTTCTAGATGAGACGTAATATAAATATAATTAAGTGTTTTCATCAACAACCTTACAATCTACAGAAGACGACTTTGACTGGAATTTGGTTTGGAGTGGAATTAATCCGCAACGTCAGTTTCGTTCAAAACTGTTTTCAAAAAGTTAATATGCTTTGAATGTGTTTTTTTATCAAAGCTCAAACCCGTGTTTAGTTTTCTATATTGAAAGATGAAAACCCGATTCAACCGTTTTTTGTTTTTTATTCAGGTCAATTACAACTAAATGTTTTCACACGGAAAAAAGATTAACCTCCATTAGATAGTTTACCCGCTAATAAAATTTATACCACATTTTGTTGCATATTGTAATGGGTTTTGTTAAATTTACTCATTTTTGTTACTGAACTGACAAGGGGACATACAGAACTTTGTCGAAATGTTGAGACTATGTCCATATTCGTATGTTGAGTAAGTCCTGGTTATGTTGGAGCTGTGAAAAGGTTAGTAGTGGATCGATACGATACCTGGCAAGTTAAAAGTACACATGAACTTTGTGAACTTTGTGAAACTGTAATATGTTACGGAAATAACTTTGCATAGTAATTCGATTTATTGTAATGCGTATATTATTTCGATGATCTGCAGACAGACAGCGTAGACACGGACTCCCACCATACTATCTATGCGGTTGTACTTTGATTTAAGTGTGAACTCACAATACTATCTATATATCAGCAAAAGAGGTCAACACTAAAATGTTCGCCTTCGTTCGGTGTTTAACTTCGTTCTCACTGGTTTATCACTGGTTGCAGAACAAAGTCTGTTGATTAGATTAATCAAACATCTGAAGAAATTATTATATAAAGTTTCAATTTTTCAGAAATTGACAACATTATAATCTTTCCATAATGAGCAACAGTAGATATTGGTACAATATGCTTCAAGCAATATTTTTTTAACTAACGGACAACAGTTATTAAACACATAGCTATCAATGTATTCCAATACATTATTGCACAAAGAAACAGACGAGGGTACACAATTTGCATTACTTTTAGAATTCAAAACAAGACAAAGTTTTCTTACAGTTGTATATAATGTCATGCTTGATTGAAAAATCTTAACAGATATCAACCAAATGTTGAAGAGACTTCGCGGAAGGGCTAATCAAACACAGATCGTCCACATACAAAAAACCTGGTATACTGCAACCTACCCCTGCTTTATTAAGTGTGTCGTCTAGTTCATACAAATACAAGGAAAAGAATGATAGTGATAAAATACCTCTCTGCCGAACTGCTTTTGAAACAGAAAAGAATGTTGATATAGAAGAACCCCGTTTTACAGCAATGGATTGGACATTAAACCATATGCACAGCAAGTTAACAATGCACATTAGAACATTACGATCTATAAGTTTTTTAAGGAATGTCTGGCGTCCATTAGTAATATCACTTGTTTTATTTTTAAAAATAGGTGATATAACAACATGAGCCATCTCAGGTGGAATGTAACCATGTACATGCACAGCACAGTCCACAGTTAAATGGACCAATAGAACAGGGGATGCGTTTTGGAAATGCTCTGGAGCAATACCATCAATATCAGGTGACTCATTTGTTATCAATTAATTAACAATATCAAATACATCTGAAGGCGACACAAATATTACATTCTGTGCGTCAAACATGGAAGTCGACAAAGCATCAACAACAAAATTTTTATGAATTTCATTTTAACACAATTAAGAATATTTACAAATTTTTACTTCGACTAATAAATAATATTTTCAACCCCTTCGGCATTATCCATACGATTTGGCAGAGACATACGCTTATTGTTACTCTAACTTCTTTCCAAAAGTCTTGTACTGAGTTAGTAAACATAGCTTCTTTCATCTTATTGGCACGAATTGTTTTTTCCTGTTCACGGCGTAAAGCATACTGAAATGCTCAGAGTTCTGCGCATATTGTCCGCGAGCACACCATGACGTGCGTGGACTGCCATCTGCCTGCCAGAGCAGAAAAGGTGATCTAGAAATGTAATGCAGGTCAGATACACCGTCAGAGCATCCAGGCACAACATAACCACGATTCACATGCGCCTTACTAAAAGTTTCGAACGCGGCTGATTTAACGGCTTCTATTACACAACAGTAAAATGCGGATATATCACAATTATGATTCCCGTTGCAATAACGGCCCTAACATAAAATAACATCAATAGGTGGAGATAATTTGTCAGAAAGGTTTTGACTAGCCAAATGCCTGTAGAGATTACGTTCCGACTTCGAAACAGCGGACCAATCAGTAGAAATTACAGTAGAGGATGGTGATGATGAATCTTTGCAGATCAGAGTAGGGAGAATATCCACTTTCGGATTAACACTAAGTGGACGGTGTTCAGAAGCAACAATGTCATAAAGAACCTCAATGGACCGAATAGCTTCATTCGCAGAGGTTGGAGAGACACAGACACAGAGACACGGCGACACAGTTAAATGGGTGTCACTTATTTATGTGTAGGTATCAGCTGACAAAATATCAATATCAAATGAACCGAGTTTTATTCCAAATCTCTTTCTGAGATCTGCGTTCCG
>JAVFBZ010063230.1:7577-24073 GCA_032466195.1 Katharina tunicata | reverse complement strand
AAGACCCATATCGCTGTTACCCACTTCCACCTCTCAACTGCCAATTACAGCGTAAGGTATGAACTCAAGTCATGATTAAAGACCCATATCGCTTTTACCCATCCCCACTTCTAAACTAAATAGCTTCTCTCCTTTTCCAAAATTACGACTCCAAATGCCCCCTTATATGTTTCTTCCCAATGTATTAAATGTAAAGAAACACTAAAACAAATGCGTTTATATTTTTCTGAAGAAAAAAATCCTCACTGTACGGGCCAATATATCAGACAAATACCGCTGCATGCTAAATGGCTGTTTTAACAGAATATCGGTGGGCTTTTTTTGTTAAAAGTTTTGTAAAACTCTCAACTTTTTTAAGGATTTCTCTACACAACTGTCAACTAGTATTTTCTGTAGAGCTTACTGCATCCCATGTTTCTACAGATGAAGTCTTGGTGACTGCGAGATAATGGGATGATTTTTATAATTGAATAAAAACGTTGAATTAACAGTAATGCGTTCGAATTGTCTTCTTACAAAGCAGAAGCAGACATTCTTGTACACAAACAAGAACCCTCTAAACAAAGGCAATACAGTCGGTAAGTTTATGAAATGAATAACGTAGACAATGCATTGAAATCAAAAGTCGATAATCACCAAAATGCATAACATGAAGTTGAACTTGTTTCGTTTGTTTATTCAAAAAACAAATTGATCCTCTAGGCGACTGTTGCCATTAAATCACCTGACAGCACATATGGTTACTTGGCCATAACGTTATGTCTAGAGAATAGATAATTCAAATAAAAGTGAGTTAATAACGAACAGTCCTAAAAGTGTTGAGAAAGTGCACTAATGTTAAGACTGGTTACATCTACAGATCGGACGGGATAATGAACATCCTTTTAACTTCCCATTTGGTGTTATATGTAAATAAAAAAAGTAACATGTACCCGGAAGTGGAACGAATCTCGTGAATTCTCTTGCATCACATGACGTGACTTACAGGCCCGGTATGGATATGCCGCATTTACAGAGCTCAGTTATCATGGCGAGAGTCACACAAGAGTCGGACGTACCTTAAAAGCGAAACGATGCATGATGTAGTTCTGATGATCGAAGACAAATTTCGCCCCTGCATCTGAGTATTCCATGAATGTTTTCACTTGCTCGCCCATAAATTGAAATACTTGAAACCCTGTGTCCCAGCGGAGAATCACCAAAGCCAGGACAAACTGTATTGCCAGGCCCCATAATACTGGCCTCCACTTCACCTGTGTTTAGAGAAGAGTGATTGATCAATAAAATAACTCATAGAGTTCACTTAATTCACTTAATCACTTAATTGGACAAGTTTAAACCAATAAGTGCAAAAACTTAAACTTACACATTTTTGTTCAGTGCTGTTCTATCATACTAAAATAGGCTCGTACCTTTCTCGTGATTGAGAAGAACTAATGTAATAACAAGCCATCCTTGTTGTTGTAGTAATGTTTCCGCAAAAAAAGTGCGCTGGCGAATGAATCGTCGAGATTTTACTACCAACTTATTTTAAATTAAACAGAGAAAAAGTTGTCATATATAGGGCCGATTCTATTTTAAGTATGTAAATGGCAAAAAAAGATAGATAAATCGTGAAGCAGTACATCTAATCACGCGTGAACTGACTGGCTACAAACAGCAAAGAGGGATAACTCTTTCTAGGTGAACAACAAGATAGCCAGTCAAAGACTCGACGGTAGGGAGAATGATTAGATTCTTTATTTTAGAATGTCGTTATATATGGATTAGTAGACTAATGACGATACAGAACAATGCATCTTAATCGCGTGGAGGAAGGACACAATAACCAGAGTCATAACACTGTTTGATCAAACCCTATATTGTACTAGCCTCCACAGAGAATGATCAGTTTTTTGCAAACTATATGATCAGGTCTCAAAGTACCGGACTCCGCTGAACCCATGTGTAGAGAATAGAGAATGACAAACCTCTGAAATGAAGTTGTTAAAAATGGGTCATCAGAGTTAGAATCCTTTCTACTTGTCAAAACACTGTGGTGCAAATAACTAGATAAAAAATTTCAGTTGGATTTAAAGACAAAGGGTAACAAAAATACACAGAAGCGATGTTCCTTAATGAAATCAAAGGGTTGTTTTTTGACGGATTTTTTGTATGAAAATGGTTACATTTGTCTATCAATGAAACTTACAGCTACCAAATAGGTAAACTAGCGTCAGCAGTTTATAATAACATTTCCCACTGTACCTGAAATGGGTTTGTAGAGGTGATGAAGACAAGACCCAGGAGTAATAGCAAACCCACCAGCGATATGAGGTTCTCTGTCTTACGGCTGGTGTCTAGAGCCACAAATACCACCAAAGCGACACACACTAACACAAAGAAAATCCTGCGAAAAGAAATATATTGAAAGTTCATTTGAGTTTCTCTTTGTTTGCCGGTTAGATGCTGGCTGATTGAGTGGTCTAGGTGGCCGGTGTGCACAGCTGACAGGGTCTGGCTGGCGGCCGATGACGGCCGATGGCTGGATTCCTTCATGGATCTCAAACTCTCAGACACTTTCTTATTTGATAGAAAACATGACTCGCATTTACGTTATACAAATGAATTTTTGGTCACATTGTCACATTCACATGTAAGAGTTGGAACATCCAGCATTGTCAAGTTTCAAAAGGAGATAAACATGAATGAATAGCGATTCAATATTTTGGCTTTTTTTTAAACCGTTGTTGACAATTTTTGAAACGGCATTAACATATATATTTATCTTCTATTGGAGTCGTTCCTTTTCTTAGACGTTTACTTAGCCGGTCTGATTTATAAAAACGCTTTTTGAAATATGGCAATGGTTCATTTGTAGCTAAAATAAAAATGGATTTTGACTATTTTGAAAATTCAGGTCTTTCCACTTTTTCCATGGTTCTAGTAGAGTTATTTTTAAGTGGTTTTTAACTTACAATTTCTCATAGGGTGTGCAACATGATCACGACCATGAGGTCAGTTTGTAGTTTAACCCGGCCTAAAAACATTCCGTGGGAAATGTAACGCTCTTCGAGATCACCGTCAAAGTGGGCGGGTCAAACAACTCAAGCTACAAATCATCCGAACGAACTACAGCCATACAACTAGAGACAGCTGCTTGAAAACAGATCTTTATCAAATTTCATAACAAGGCTGTCACATCAGGCACGACGACAGCGAGTTTGAAAAAGTCAGTGTGGGAAATGCTGGTCCAAGCCTTCATGGAACCTACGTATGTAAGATTGCCTGCCATAACTACCTGTCTTTTGTATGACCACGAGAGACATAATGAAGAATGTCGCAAACAAAACGGTCCAAGCTCTGTTTGGCACCCTGTACAACAGAGATCGAATCGTTGCTTGTTCATTTCGGCGTCTGAGCCACAATACACAATTGAGAAAAAAGCTCTTTAAACCACCCTGCGGCCCCCACAGCCACATGAAAGCTTCCCTTATATACTTGAGGTTATCCCGGTGACTAGAACTTACACAGGATACAGGGTACGAACAACATGTGCACGAAAGTTTCAAGATAAATATGGGCGTAAGATTCAAGACAAACGTGGCCCAAAGTTTTAAGATAACTCTGTGACCCTAAGTTTCAAGGTAACATTACGTGGCCTAAAGTTTATATATTTTTAAGGTGTGCGTCTTTGGATGGTTTCTTCATTGAATCATTTAATGGAACTAATAAATTCCAGTAGGCCTAATCCTTGCCATGGAGCTACAACCATGCTAGAAAAAAAGTATACATTAGTTTTGTAAATTCTATAGATTTAAAAAAAATATATTATACTACTTTTTCTGGAATAGTATTAATAACTTCTGTGGGGTTTATACTTGGATTTTACTTACCGTCTAGTCCATTTCTGAACGGGTTCAGTGCAGATTGAACAGCAATAGCTATTAAGGGATGCCACAATTCGCTTTCTGAAACGTTTTTTTGCGATCTTCCACAAGATGATAACAACAACAACAGCAGTTATGACGATGACTGCAGTAGCCTTATGTCCACCAACTATGACAGCAAAGATGAGATAAATGACCCAGTGCAGGATTAATACAACAAGGCCTATTCTCCTTATACAACTTTTGTTGGTTTTGATCCACGCGGTTAAAACGTCGTATTCTTTTTCTAATCGTTTGAAGAGTTTAAGGCAGGGACTTCTCCCTGAGCTATCTCCAGGTGGTTTGGCTTCACTTTCTAAGTCAATAGGGAATTCACCAATATTTTTGCTACCTTCTTCTAATTGGGCGTTACCTTCAACGGCTTTCGATTCTCCATGTCGATGTTGCTCATCACGTTCTTGTTTGGCTTGAGGACTTTTGTCGTCTCCGTTTCGATTAAAAGTCTTTTCTGGATCAATTATCAAGCTTACTTCTGGAGTTGCAGGATTTTGGAGTGAAGAATCTTTCTCCGAATTCTGTAACGACCGGTCACTTTGGTCAGCTTTTGTAGACATATCCGGAAGTGTATAATCCATTTTTCGAAAGTTCGGGTTTTGATGAGCGATGTAGCAACGTATCTATTTAAAGCCAGAATGTGTTGCAATACTCACTCTTTTCAAATCAACTCTACACAACTCGTTCAAAGCCTTGTAATATGAAGGTTAGCCAATGCAGTAGGCCTTTCTGCGGGCTGGGAACACACTTTTCTTCTAGCTTCTGTGATCACCACAAGGTCATTTGAATCTAAATAAGTTCTTGTTGTCAAACCAACTTTTACCAAGCCTGGATCTCTGCTTCTTTTTCCAGATGGTGCCTCAGCATTGGTTCTGTCTGTTATAATAGGCCTCTGTGCGTAGTCTCCAAGTAGACCCTCAGCTTATGCGATAAGCTGGTTTTCAGTCAGACCACGTGTTTTAACGTAAATATGGTTTAAATTTAGTCTGCCCAATGCTAGGCCTATATCGCCCTGAGAAACAGTAATAAATTACACACATCAGTTGATTTAAGGCAGTAAAATGGGTCATGAGAAACCTCATATGCAGATGTACGTCTTTCTCATTGACAATGTAGTATCTCTATGACAAATAAGCTACTCATTTATAAATTAATTTGATAAGTTTTAAATGTTGTACCCAAGGGTATTTCACTTATTTGTAGACTTTGTTGGTTTTAGTATACAGTGGAAATGTTTGAAGAAACGTCGTAAAAATCACCCACACCATCTCCGAAGCCATCCGTCGGAAAGTTCTGTTGCGTTTTCTATGGCTTTCATCGTTTCGTTCCCCTTTCATACGTTCAATACCTTCGATTAAACTGATAAATACTCTTTTCTATATAAACTTGTAAGTTTTGTCACAGATATGACATGTACCCAAGACCCACATATCATAGTGAACAGCAAAACTGACTTTATTGTCATGGTTCAATACATCACCAAATAACTACTGAATATAACTAAGCCTAAGAAGGCGAACGATTATACGTTGATTTTTTACACGTTTTATCCCAAATATAGAACTCGTCTTTTACGTCAGACTTCCATATTTGGGAAACTAGGTCAAGCGCTGTGGCTTCTGGCAGATCTGTCATTGCAATTCAAAATGGCCGTGGTAAAAAAATCTGCCAAACCTCCTGTTCATCGCTTTTCCACCGATTGTGGCAGAACTGCTGGGAATATTATAAATATTATTGCTGCTACGTGAGGAAGAGACATTAAACATGTAGGGAATGCAGTATCGTCCAACCATAGGCCAAACAAAGGCTCTATTTCTGGATTATCGGCTGCTTCTTGGGAAGTATGTTTCCGTCCTTGACTTTATTATAGTTAAAGAACAACTACAACGTACGTTGTAATCAACGGTTAATCAGCTGTTAGTTACTCTAATTGATACAAATTCCTGTGGGAATATGTCACATTATACTACAAGACGCTATATATATTTTTATAAAGAGTAATCACACTGGCACAGGGATAGCGACTAATTAAAGCTGATAAATAATCTCATGTTCTAGATAAATTCTCAGAGACAAGTTTCTAGAAAGACCTGAATCTCGAGTTGTTCTGGATAACCTATAGACGCATCGCAAACAAAATTTTCTTTCTCTACATTTATACAAAAATATATATACAAGGGTAATGAAAAAAGCGCATAAATCTCCATTCATATTGACATCTTTGTACACACACTAATGGTAAAGGAAGTAAACAATTACTCTTGACTACAAATTATAAATACAACACCAGCATAAATCAATTGACATTAATGTTTTCAATAAGGTAAGCTTTTAATTTTGATTTTAATAGAGAAGTAGAGATAATTTCACGAAGCGTATGAGGTAATTTGTTCCATTCCCTTGGGCAGGCTGTTTTAAGTGAACAGCATGAAAGGTTACTATGATAGAATGGTCTATAAGAAAGTTTAGTTTAGTACCCGGAAGTAAAGCACAGGCGAACGAGACTTACATTGCCTATTTCAATTATCCACGTAGCTTATACGTGTATGCCTGGGCCTAACGTCATCCGACCGCCGGATATCTATTATCAGTTCCAGCTTTAATAAAACACGTGTACGTTAGTCAGCGTATATGCAACAAGGTAAATCTGACATCACCGGAAACCTTTCATCCAAATGAATAAAATATGCAAACATATATGTTCTATAAATGTTTAAAAGTACTTTCTGTGTGAATAGGTTCGCCAACATTTAAAATATGTATGTATGTATGTAGGTGTGTAGTACTTTCTGTAAAGCTGACTAACAAGGGGATCGGTCATAACAATACTTTCCTGACGGAAAACAAATTGTACTTAATTCTATACCAAACCGAAAATGACAAAATGAATACATCCGGGTGTTTTACTTTAGCATTATGGCGCATGAAAAAGGTCCATATAGATAAACATATATATTCAAAAAATGTATACAAAAAAAATATTTAGAGAGTAGGCTATACTAGTGAGATAATTGTTGGACAATTTACAGCAGTACTTAACAAAGTCCGGTACAAATATCAACACCTCATAACATTAGTCCTATAAAAAGTACTGAATCACAGTCAGCGGTCACAGCTTACGCTTTTAAAATGAAGACAAGTAAACAATTTGGTTGGGAAATCCCCAAGGGAATTCCCTACGCGTCATTAACCGCAGCTGGTATCTCGCTGTAGTTAGAGATTTCTCTGATAAACACGCGAACATTTTCGAACTAGAAGCGTAAAATCCTAACTTTTTTGTTAACGCAAAGCTATGTAGACAAGTAAACAAGGTGATAGGAAAATCCCAGGAAGGAATTCCCTACGCCTCATTAACCGCAGCTGGCAGCTCGCTACAGTTCAGTAAGAATTATCTCTGTTTTAATAATCACGAGAACATTCTCCACCATTGATAACTATAAGCGTAGAAGTCCCACTGTTTTGTTCACGCACAGCTAACGATTTCACCACTGAATTCCCCAGGCTGACAGCTCATTCCACCCACACTGACCAATCAAAGATAGGCTATATATATAATGACCTAAATGAGCTAACTGCTCATACGCTAGCTGTATATCATCTGACATAGACCGTGTAATTCACAGAGTTCCTCAGATCGTTACAAAAGGACGATATAAACGTGTGATTGTTTTCGTGGCTTCTGGAGGATTTTTTTACCTGAAGTTTACAGTACAGAGACAGTACGTGGAGCCGTGGTACAAAGATGAATATCCCGGCTGGTCACTGGACTTATGTCGAAGACCTCACAAGATCAGACAATTTAGAGGGTTATGATGAGGCTGATGGGCCGGACAACGAAAAGTCTGAAACTCTCAGTTTGCCAAAGGGAGACTGTCATGACGAGGTGGATGGGAACAACGAGAAGCCAGAGACTCTCAGTTTGACACATGACGAGTTGAGGAGGTTCAGGCAGGCGAATTTCAGTGACCAAGTTGATCAAGTTGATGAGTTAGCGATAACGAGAAATGACGACGTCCCCGATCTTGATATCACAGAGAACACTGACGTCAAAACAGTTGACGTTACCAGCGCCACAGTCCTGACGCCGTCACGTCTGACGCTGTACTACGCAAAGGACACGCCAACAAGCCTCACACACCACCTTCCTCTAAGCTTGATGACAGTACCGTTAGAATACAGTGTACCTGTAGGGCGTTTAAGAATTCCTCAACCGCACGTATTTTTAAATTCGGAGACCATGTCAAGATTTTATGGGAGAATTCGAATGGACAAAAGTCAAATCTTCTGGCTGAAAAACGTAAGTAAAAATAAGACAATTCAAATTCAGTTTTCCAAAGGCAAAAGAAAACATAGTCAGTTTTTGAAATTCGACGAAGAAATTGAGATAAAGACAAATTACGTAGTGACATTCCACACGTTGGCGTTTAAAGTGGATATTAATCGTGGAGACAGCGATTCAGTATACTTTGAAATTGTTGTCGAGAAAGAACAGGATTGCCCGACCCCTGCGAGCCCACCCAGTCATCAGATCATTTATAACGGTGGCCACATAGACCGGCTATATATGAGCGGAGAATCAACGGAGAACAACACTGGTGGAGAGGTTCACAATACGGGTTTATACAGGTATGGAATGGCTGTTCACGGTGGAGCTTCTTGTTCACCAGGATTACCATTACCAAGTTATAGGACTCCTCTCGGGGCAGTTTCTTACGGAAGCCCGCCGGTAGCCCTGCCTAATAATGCACCACAATGTCTAGCACCTGCAATGACAAACGAAAGTTACATTCCAGGGTATAATTACATGCAGCCTCAGCCTCATATACATCGAAGTCAGTCCAGGTCAGTGTATGGACCATCTCAGCCTCATATACTTCAAAGTCAGTCCAGGTCAGTGTATGGACCATCGTTGTATCCACTAATGACAGGACCGTATTCCACAAACTCACCACCAAACTATAGGCCTATGGCAATAGGGCCTGATCCTCAGCATGACTACTCCAGGAGTCCATACCCGCCATGGTCGGGGGAAGGTTTCAGTCAACCACCGCCGCCGTACTACCCATCGCCATCAAGTACTGGTTTAAACCAAGTCAACCCAGTCGATACATCCCGATCAGTTTTGGTTTCCAGCGCATTAGAAGAGAAAAGGCCAGACAAGTTTCACCTTCAAACATCAGAGTTGTTGACCGGAAGCTCTAAACCAGACATGCGCACAAAGACACAGAGTGACTATGATGCCCAGAGTGAAGATCCTGTAGTGGATCAAGGACAATCCGCTCAGAACTCGGATGACTTTCAAAATGTAAGCAGACCGATTCAAACACCCGAGAACAGAAACCCAACAGGCTCTGGTTAAATGTGAATATAATCCAGTCAAAACTTTTCAGTAAGAAGAGAAACAACCGAGATTGGTTTAATGCTATAATAAACGCAGAAAACAATCCAGAACTAGTTTGAAGTTTAAAGGAAATTCATCCGAAACTGATTAAATGTTATCGACCTAAATTGGTGGACAATGTGAAGAGCAACGCAGCCGAAACAGATACCCAATCAAAAAAGCTAAATGTGAACTGAAATGTGTTTAAGGGTTAAAGGATATTCAGGTGATTCTGGTTACATTTTATAAGAACTTCAACCGATATTGCTTAAATGTGAATAGAAATCCAGCTGAAACTGATTAAATGTGAACAGAAATCCAGCTGAAACTGATTAAATGTTAATAGAAATCCAATCCGAGCGGATTTCATGTTAACTGAAACATACAGAAATCTGGTAAAATGTCAACAGAAATCTGAATGAATTTTAGCAGAAATGTAAAAGAAACTAGTTAATGTTAAAGGAAATCACAAGTGAAAGTGACACACGTGTATAAAAACCGAACTAAGACTGGTTAAATGTAATCAGAAACTCCATCAAATTAGGTTCAAAGAGGAAAGAAAGCCAACCAAACCAGTATGTTTGAATGCATACAGAAATCCAACCGAACTTATCAAATGTTAAGTGAATATCGGTTGAATCTGCATGCAACTCAAACCAAAACGGTTCTAAAAGGAACTAAAATCTGGTGGAATGTGAACGGAAATCCAACCAAAACTGGTCCAGTCTGATGGCACCGCAGCCCAAATCAGGTTACTTGAAGAGAACCCTAACTGAAACGGATTTAGCGTGGACAGAAACCAAACTGAAAGTTGTTAAAGTGAAGATAAACTAAACTGAAACGGGTTAAATATGAACAGAAATCCAACTGATACTGTATGTGGAAAGGCAAAACCGTTTTACGTTTAAACTTAACTGATCAGGTTCTGAATCGCATGACATGCATACTAACAGTAATACGTCTTATATGTCTCATTTTCGCAACACCTACATTATTGTGTTTTGCATAGTTACAATATCATGTAACAAATGCGAGAAACACATGCATTGAAAGTACGTACTTTAACTAATAGTCCATGTACGGTGTTTTCCTTTTTTATCTACCTCGCTGTTTATGTAACGTAAAAAAGCATGTCATCCATCAAAGTAATCTGTTATATTGGTAATTTATTTGATATAAACATAATATATAACCGTAACTATCTTTTGTTTAGTTTGTTTTATTGTCGTTTAGCCTAGTATAATTCTCTTTATATGACAACTTGACATAGTTCATGTTTCTCTATGTTCATAAGCTGTACCAGTGATTTATCGACATATGTCATTGTGTTTCGTAATGCTTTCAGTTCGAATTACCAGAAAGCATTCCAGTTCAGAGTGTACAATTTAAACTGCTTAAAGGATTCGCAAAACCATTCGCAAGGACACCATATATCATCAGAAATTACAATTTATATTTTTTCGCGAAGTTTAACGTATGTCAGTCGTAAAACTACCTGAACACCACTGTCTATTGCATATCTGGCATTGTATGGAGAGGCCACTAATATCATTCAGCAAAATGTTGGGTCATACTAAAAAAAAATCGTTTTATTTCATTAAATTTCATTAAATTTAAATAGTAAATTTCAATTATTTTCGTTTAGTGTTGTACTTAGAGTTTGTATTTGAAAAAGTGGTAAAACTTAGAAAGACGGCGAAGCCCATCTTCTCTAACTAAGGGTTTTATTCCGAGCTACTCTTCATTACAACCCTTGGTGAATCAAGCGTATAAAAGAAGAATGGTTCGAGTTCTGCCCATGTTAAAATTACATTCAACCAACCAACCAGATTGCGCTTACTTTTAAAAAAATCAATATGGCATCACCCAAACTATATACTCGATCGATAAACTCACATACAATTTGTGAGACATTCAGTTTTCGAAAGTTGACAGAAAACGAAACACAGATCCGTAACGATCCGTAAACATTTACCCTACCGCCTTTAAAACAAAACATCACAAGACAGTCCCTGCAACTTTCATTATTGACACTCGCCCATGCACTTTTCGACGATAGTGAAGTATTCCCATGATGTGCTATCCGATTGGTGCATACAAGTTCCCATTGGCAAGCAGCCAATCAATAGTGTGTGGCATTATATTCTGGTTTTATGTCACCAATCCGCCAAGAAGATGGGTGAAGTCATAGGCTACTGACTCTGGGGTTATTTTTTTTTTGGTTGTTTTTTTTTTCCTTCTCCGTGTTATTTAATAGACCATCATAAACATTTTAGAAGTGGTTTATGACATCAGGGACTTTAAAACAAAATGATCAAGAATATCAGTCAACATTTCGGTAACGACTCCATATTAAGGCCTACAACAGATGTCCGTAAAAAATTATTTAAAATATACTCTTTATTGTAAATTAACATATGTTCTTGTACATATAGCCTACACTTGAAGGTAAACCGAATATGAATTGCCCCTTTTCTATTGCTTTAAAGTTTTTTGTAAATCCTCTCTTATGTTAGCTAGTCCCTTTAGGCATCGATGTCGTACAGTGTACGATAGTTGTATTTGACGATCCTTAAACTGTTAGTTTGTAATGAATAAACCCGGACCTTCTCATAACATGTGACATGTAGATCTTGTACGAGACTAAACTATTTAACATGTAGTTCGTTATTTTTATAAGCACTGACCTAGATCTGGCTGACGGAACAGTCAGACTGCTGACCCCGGACAGTTTACTCTCTCTCCAGGCATATATATTCAGGCACTGATTCGATCATGGCTTCCACTCTACGTTATGTTATCTATCTAAGTAGTTTTATGCTGTTACCAGGGACATTTTGTGACATTTATGACGAGCAGCTTGGTCTGAATATTACATTTGAACCTGACCATGTCGATCAGCTTCCAGAAGATGAAATAGTAGATATTAAGATGAACTACAGCTTAGTATCAATTCAGCCTGTCCAGCTGTTCATACGGGTTACTGATATCAACATAGCCGTTATACACAGCGGTAATCAGCTGATCTTATTGCCCACTGATTCAAATGAGACTCAATTTAACACATCTTTTCAAGTAAAGGGGTTGTTTTTGGGACGAACTAAAATTGTGTTTTCAACTATCGAGAATACGACATCGATCCAGGTCAACGACAAGCCGGGGGATGTAAATTCCGGAATCAGTGATATGTCTGAAAGCGGACTTGGCGAAACTGCGCGCACGTTGTCTGGTAATTACGACGTGACAGTGATTCGAGAGGATGGACCTTTGAACACAGCCTTCCTAGTGTGTGTGATACTACTTGTAGTGTTGGCCAACACCGCTATGGGTTGTAAGGTAGAACTGGCGACAGTGAAGGAGATACTTAAGAAACCGTTGGCTCCTGCTGTGGGTCTCTTGTCGCAGTTCATCATCATGCCGTTGGTAAGGAATCATCAAGTGTTTGAGTAATATTGAGTGTTAGGGCAGGGGGGGTGCACAGAAATGGTAAATGGCTTACAGCACTAAAGAAACAACTTTAAAAAATAGTAGGAGAAAACGTTTCAAATATATAAGTGCAAGTATACAAAAATAAACATTACTTTCCATCTTACTGTTAGTTTTGTTTCATTTTGAATAATACAAATTTATTATGGTTTATTATTGTTTATATTTTTAACTTTAAGTGCTAAGGGCCTCTATGGGTCTTAATCCGGCCCTGTGTTAGGTTTATATTTTTGTTCATAACTTTGACATTCCTGCGAGAATTGTTCATGCTTTATATAAAAGGCCTATATAAAAGTTTGTTAATATTGATAATTACTATTGGATTTCGTTTGAAATTAATGGTGCTACAATTGAAGTTTTTAAGTTTAATTATACAAAATCTACAAGAAACAAAGTCCATCAGAGCTTGTGGTATAATAACTTTCTTTATACTCGATTATTAAATTGAATAAAATTATATTTAACATGATGGGTAATTTGCAGTCTTGGCCAGCTTAGATTTTTTTTCCTTTTAATTATACATTTGGTTAAAGCACTTGGATTTGATGACTTTAGGGGGATTAATTTAAATCGCCCAAACCTGGTTGTTTACTAAGAGGCCTAGACGTCTTGTAAGTTTTACAAAATTACCAAAACATAGGCTTATATATGAACTTGCTCGCCCAGTATCTGATCAATTACAATACGTTAAATTTATATTCCAGCTTGGCTTGGCTGCCAGTTACGCTTTTCAGTTTGAGCCTGGTATTGCTCTGGGGCTCTTTGCAACAGGCTGTGCCCCGGGTGGAGGAGCAAGTAACGCATATACATACCTACTGGGTGGAGACGTGTCTCTGAGCGTTACTATGACGCTGGTCAGTACATTGGCCTCTTTCGGTAACTATACAAAATATTAGCTTCAGGATATATATTAATAGTTTCATCGATACAATTAGTAGTAGTACAATTGCCTGGCATATCTAGATTCCATAAGATTCTCACGGCGTGCAGAACCGTTTACTCTTAATAATAATTATAATAATATAATACCAGTGTAGGCTTCATTCCGAATCATCTTCGCCAGCCAACGGTTTTATTCCGAGGTACTCTACATTACAATTGTAAAACCCTTGGCTGGTGAAGATGATTCCGAATTAATTTAAGAAATTAACAAATATGGCCTTAATGAAGAATATTATCTACTGTATAACCCTATTTCATGTTGTTTCTCTGTTACAACAACAACAGTTATCATTTATTTTGCTCAACCGGGTGATATCATCTTGCCGAGTCCGAACGGCAAATTCACAAATTGGTGCCAATGATTTAAATACTACACAACTCAAAGTCACATACGCACCCAAATATTCTGTATTTTGGATTTCACAGAATCACATGAATTATATATATTTTCATCAAAAAGTAAAAGTAAGAGGTATTTCGGTAATTCTACCTCCAGCTTTGAAGGTAAAAGTAGCTTAAAAGCCTGTTAAAAGTAAAAAAATCTGAAAATTCTACCAAAATTTTAAAATGGAAATGTGTCAATCGCTGTCACAGGTCAGACACAGTTTGATGTACCGATGTCACTCCTAGTCAACCGTGTTAGCCACACCCCTTACAAGGTTCAAAATGTTGGCTCGTTACAACCAAGCTCATTCACCGCGGCTGGATGAAAGTCATTCTGAGCAAATATGGCCAGCCCACTTTACGTTAACTTCGAATAACTGCTAGATTTCTACCAGTCTGTACAAGCTTTATACCCAATGTATACTTTTTATTTTAACGTGACTGTTTTAATTTTTGAACAAAAATCAAATCTTGTAAACATCAAGGCAAACGGAATTAGTTGAAAAATCCTAATTTTGAGTGCGTATGTGACTTTAACATGTTCTTATTATTAAAAAGGGATTTCTCTTATCAAAAGCATTCAATGGCAGTTTAGGAATGTCGTCATTGATTGGTTTAAATAATATTTACTTCCTGATACAGAATAGAAAATTTCAACTTGTATGGATGACAACTTCTCTTTGAGATTTTATTTTCTATATTGTATCCAGCTTCTAAATGCCATTTAAAGAAGTTCCTGATACAGTCAATGGTTAACGCATCTCCCAAATCATTGATATTATGTATAATGTAGTACACTATGTTTTACGTTCTATTTTGTTATTTTGTTATTGGATCAGACAATGCTAACCGTAGCCATAAGCGTAAAAGATCGCCATAAGCATAAATTGTATAGAACAATAAACGACAAGAATAATATTAGCTTTTTAAAACGCTTTAGGTATTTTTCTATCGATGTATTGAAAACGAGATATGTTCTTTTCTCCAGCCCTTATCCCTCTCTGGTTATTGACGGTGGGAACGATGGTCATTTACAAGAAAGATGGCGTACGGATTCCATACGAGAACATTTTCACGTCTTTGGCTGGATTAATTCTTCCTGTGCTGCTGGGACTGTTGATACAGTGGAAGCGACCACGCTGGGTGAAGTACATTCTAAAAGCCGTCACCCCACTTATGATTATAACACTCGTTGTTATTTTATCAGTGGGAATTTATGCTAATCTATATATATTTAAATTACTACAACCGGAAGTGTTGGCGGCTGGCGCCATTTTGCCGAACTGTGGTTTTATTCTCGGAGGTCTCGCGGCACTGGCTTCCCGGCAGCCTTGGCAACGCGTGAAGACGATCGCAGTAGAAACGGGCCTCCAAAACACCGGGATACCTATTGTACTCCTTCAGGTGTCTTTACCAAAACCCGATTCAGATTTTGCCATTGTGGCTCCAATCGCCTCAGCCATTTTTACTCCGTTGCTCTTATGGATATGGATTTTAATCCGTTTTGTGAGAAAGAAATGTTTCCATAAATCTGACGGCGTAAACATAAAAACACCAGAGGATGTCGATCTGAACGAAGATTGCCCCGATTCTCCCACCACATCACCGCCATCATCGCCACAGAAATTATGAAAAAGTTGAAAATAGATAAAACATAAGCGATAAATATCAAATTGTTTAGGGGTTTAGGAACGCAGTAGAGGGGTATATAGTTTCGAGACAAACACCTTGTCTTCCTTTCGGTTGCTATAGGCGCCGAAACAACTTCCACGGATATGGAAGTTTTAGACACCACTCTTATCCCATTAAACAAAACAAAAATTATTCGGCAATTCTTCTTGTTCAGTATATATACCCCCTCGGCACAGTCATTGATGTTTGACCCTGAACGAAACTGATGTTCAACGCAAAAGTAATACGTAACAGCCATAACAACAAAAACATGACAAAGATGGGTTTTCAACTTCTGGGTATATTGATAAACGACGTTTCGGCCTAGATGCAAAGACCGTTTTCAAGCCGTTTGTTGTCTGACCGACACGTGACTGCTGTCTACATTTTCAACTTTATTGCACACGGCAAGTTACCAGAAGAGGGGTAGAATTAACATGGTATCGTTCGAACATTTCATGACCGTGGTTATGGCTCCTGATCGCGGAAAGATGACATCTTTGATAAAAAGTCTGAAGCAACTATTTTCAAGAAAGCTAGGAGCTAAGACTACTCTGATGTTGTTTATGAATGATTCATTTATTCCAGGAGATTACTAGTTTTGTAGAAGCGAAGCCCACAGTGAATCATTTGATCTTGATTATTTTCATCTAGAAACTGTATTCTGTGGACAGTATATTTGAAAATGTATGGCCACAATCTATCGATTT
>JAVFBZ010063125.1:15149-25511 GCA_032466195.1 Katharina tunicata | reverse complement strand
TGAATTTTTCACCCATTTGAATTATCTGCATGAGTTAGTGATTTAGCTGAGAAGACATTTTTCAGGGAGCCAACTACATGTAGGTGTAATTAAGTTTTGTCAAGGGACTTCTGATTAACATGCTCTAATAGCATAAATGTCAGCCAACATGAATCCAAACACCATTGCTCTTCTTGTTTATTGGCATGAAGATTGGTAGAGCAATTCAAATGAGAGATTATCATTTCTCACTGTAAAGGCTAACAAAATTGACATCTTGACAGTCCAGAGCCTAACTTAGTTAACCATGTTGTTCAAACAGTTGCGGAGACGGCTTTCTATTCTGCTCATCCTTTACTCTCCTAACATGGAACCAATCAAAGAGTTTCTGCCACCACAGGTCATCAATCATTGGTTAGTGTTAGTGGAGATTCCAGCAACAAAACCAGCTGCCAATAAACAACCCTCACACATCTGCAGCTTGACAGCTGACCTTTCCAACCAATCAGAACTAATCTAACATCAGATGATATCTTATAATCAAGAGTAATTTACTGAACCGTTTTCTCTGAGCAGCTAGCTATCAAGTAACAGAAACCAGTGTATTCATGAATTAAAAGCATACAAGAACGAATATATAAATATATACATGTACATGTATACTGTCAAATATAATCACACAAGTCAAATATAATCACAAAAGGATGCAGACCAATATATACATGTATTAACACATGTACATAGACAGGTCAAATATTCCAATAAAGGTGACAGAAGGGGTTCATTGACAAGTCACTTGATATTATCTGAAAAGCTTCAAGAGCTGAAATCGAACCATTTTTTTTCTCAAATATATTTACAGAACGCACAAGAACTAACTTTCCACATCGGACAGGGATGGACTGGTCGGAATGTGTGGTCAATCCTCGGACAATGCACGTCTCGTACATGTACATGTAGTATATGGAAATTCAAAATAACCTTTGAACAGCATTTATTTTAGTCCTAAAAGTTTTCAGGGCTTATTTCCATAGCAGCATGGACTGAAGCCAAAAGATCAGGTACATATAATCTATTTAACAGATAAAGAATCTGAAGATACTGAGTCAAGAGAGATACAAATTTCAGAGCTGTTCATCACCTGCTTTTAAAGTGATGATAAAAACATCCCTAGTGTGAGGGAAACACCATTGGTTACTTCTCCACATACTGTACATAGTATATAGCATATTTTACCACACCCCCCAGTTAGATGCAGTTGGTCAGTCTGTCCTAAGAAGTAACTTGTGCAAAAATAGAGACTTTCTCTGTTTGATGGATGTTTTTTGACATCTCATGAACTTTTACTACCCTGTGTCTTTGCAATGTGATAACCACTGTAAAGAAAGATAAACAGGCAAACAAGCAGAAAAGTACCACAAGAGAGTAATATGGTTTCCAGAGCCTCTAAAGACAGCTCACCAAGACTACATGTACTTGTATGTCAGCCTGACACACGGATAACAAATTTGGCAATGTCTTTTCAACCAATCTCTCTTGTCTAGTCAAAGAAAACAAGACAACCAACTACAATTGAGTCAGACTGAGATTTCAACATTTCCAACTCCTTATTGACAGTGGAACAACCAATCTACTTGTAAACAACTGCAATTAGACAATAGAAATCTAAGATTAGGAGTTGAGGACCAAGAACATTGGCAGAGGGAGAACCCTGGAGAAGGAGGGAATCAACAGATATAATAAGTCTGTAGTATACTGTAATAATAAAGCATGTTTCAGATGGAACACTCGCCGAGGGATCAACAAAACCATCTGTAATTGGACAATAGAAATCCAGTTTCTAAAAACATTGGCAGATTACAAACAAATAAGGTATATATATACCTGTGTCAGTGCTTACGTAGAGAAAGATTCGCAGCCTTCACCTGGATAAAAATTTGCTAGTTCTACCGTGAGTCTCTGTAGCTCAGTTGGTAGAGTGTTGGCCCTGCTAGCCAGAGACCCAAGTTCGAATCCAGTTGGAGGCAAGCAAAATTTTCTTTCTCTACATTTATACAAAAATATATAAGAACTCAAATTACTCAATAGAGACCATGTTTCATAAACCCATTGACAGACAGGACAGGCAAACAAACCAAACTGTAAACAATGTAATAACAACAAGCAGACAATTAGTCTATAAATAAACTTTTAATAAGGAAATAAAAACCTGCAAAAGTACCCCATTCACTAGACTATAGAGAAGTGAACAATCAACAATGTGAAACTATGATGTTTTGAAAATTCATTGACCCATTTCCTTTCATTTTTGTGTAGTCAGTCAGTTTACAAGATGAAACTGTAGACCCTAATTCTTCAACCATTTCACCCCCTCTGAGTGTGTTTAGTCGAATAGGTAACATGAAATTAGACCACAAGCAAATTTGGGAAAGGGCGTAATCCAATTATAAATAATTAATTTATTATTATAGCCTACTGTATTACTTATCAAAAAGCCTCTGTGTCTGACAGTCTGAGATTTAACAAGTTAGACTGACTGAAAGCCTTATTGTTGCAAAAATCTCAAGGGGTGAAAAGGTTGAAGAATTAGGGTAATTCACAAACTCCATAGAGTTTCTCTTCAAAGAACCCATATTCCAAACATATATAAACCTACATGTACACACAAAATCTGGCTGGCTAAAATAAAGGGGTAACTAAGTGCGGGTGTCTTGTACAACATGGTTTAGAAAATTTATATGTACATATAATATAAACATCCAATTAGCTGATAAAATAAATCAAAAAATGCCCCAGCTTCAAGGCTTTGAGAGATGTTTTATAACAAACAGTGCTTTAATTGTAGGCCTAAGTGTACTGTACCTCCCCTCATCCACAAACACAGTGTTCAGTAACACGATAATCATATACATTTTAGACTACATGTATTTCGTTGAATCTAGACTAACAAATATTACACGCTTCCTGTACAATAACGACAAAGTGTTTTTATTTTTAGATTTGTGTGCTATTTATAGAATCACTTATAACATGCAGGGTCAGAATCGCACATATTCCAATGCCCTGAATTAGGTCAAGAGTAACGTTTACACCTGATCCGGAGAAACATGACAGCATAATAGTCACCGCCTGCGAAATGGTAAATTGTGTCATTGTCAGACTGGGGTTTCATGCTTTATAAACATGCATGTATGTATGTTACTGTACATATCTCAATTTGCTCTGTTAATTGATTGTTAAATATATTCATCAAATAATTAGCTGAAATTGATTCTATCAGATTCAACATAATACTCTGCATGTCCATGTAATACTGAACACTACAATGTAAGTAAAATTCAAATAAAAGACCAAGAAATATATACTTTCAGTAACAATTAAACATTCACGTCGGCAAATTATCTTATGTTCCTAAATAATCAGCCATGAAAGAGAAACTATTTCAATTCTTTAAAATGGAGATTTCTTCATGTGCAAACATCAACCGGTCCTTCTGAAAGCTCAAAAATATGTTTGGCTATTCAGTTCGTTGGGTTTCGGGTCATTTATTTAAAGCTAACTCTTTGAAATAGCTTCATTAACCCGCCTCGAAATAAGGAGCAAGGATTGGGGTTTTATGCAATACTTTGGATTATTTCACTCACATGACGGTGAGCTAGCAGATTTGGAGCACAGTTTGCATGAGACTGTGTCTGGCCCTGCGAAATGATATCCATGTATCACTACTTTTTTCACATGTATATTTTACAAAATGTAAATACGTGTACATGTAGTTCAACTTTCATAACTAACATTTTCACTGACTTAAAAGATTCACTTGTTTTGACAGTTTACAATAACCAGCCTGGATAATAATTCAGCAGTGTTGCTAAGAAATACCTCAAAATAAAAAATGTAAAAATCTAGTTAGCACCAGCATGCCAGGCAGGCCTTCTGATTTGAGGGGAGTGATACATGTTAAAACATAGGACAGCACACCTCAAATCAGAAGGCCTGCAAGGGTCTTACCGTTTCCATGTTTAGTGGCATATATAACTGTTAGTGTTAGTTAGTGTAATTAGTTTATACATGCCATTATCAATCAAACACATAAAACCATATTTCTTTCCCCCTCTATGAACTCTTCAACTGTTGCAGGTGTAATTATAAAGCTGAAGCACATTTAAAAGTTAACTACATGTGTGTGTATGCGAACATCATCAGCAAGCCTCCAAGTTAGGAATTTCTCTTTAAGCAATTAAGACAAAAATTATCTATAGAACTTAACTACATGTACTCGGACACTGGCTAAATTTTTTACCCAGTATTTCAATATTTTGGCAATGCTTGAAGCTACAATGTACGTGTACATTTAATCATCTTAGTTTATTTAAAATAAACCTTTGAATCCTTTGAAATGGTTTACTCCTTTTACATCCCTAGATTTTACTAGATCCATACAAAGAACCCCGTACTTACATGGTAGACTGACTGAGATTTAGGAACTTTGCCAGACATGAGCTCCTTGGAAGTCGGTCAACGCTGACATGAGAATACCAGGTACCACCAAATTTTGTTTTATTGGACACCAGCCAAATGAGTTAAATTCCTTTGCAAACTAATGGGATATGTAGGTGTAGAAGTGCTTAAAAGATTCACGTAACCCATAGCTTGTTTTAGTGGCATGTATTTGTCTTAACATTGTACAGTACAAACAAGTACCTTTACAAAAAAGCAGCAACATTTTTGTTATCAAAAAGTCCTCTCTTTTTTCTTTACAAATCATCAAAACATGCAAAAGGAACAGTCATTTAATGCAAAGATTATTTGCTTATAAAAATTCATAAACTTCAATGAATGTTTGGATTTGCATTTTTAATTTAATAGAATAAAACCAAATGTTTTAGAGTTGTCCGCACTGAGTGCTGCTTAACCCTTTTTCACAATACTGTAATTACCTAAGACAATGGATCATCTATGTTTAGAGAAAAACCTTGTACCCAACATGGTCTTCTGTGGTATTTATCTAGAAACTGTGGTTATACTGTATACAGCTGTCGAAGTCTGGATTTTTTATCTGATCAGTTAACCTGGAAAATGGTGATAATATCTGTGCAACTTAAACGTTGGTTGAAATCCATAAGACCTTGTTACATGTACGTAAATGTTACAATGCAGTTCATAAATACTCGACAGCCATATTGGCACAACCCAAACCAATCCATGTATTAAGATCCCTGTGCATCCTTCCTTCCACGACGGTACATTTGTATTTTGCTTACCCTTGAGAATGAATCCTGTGCATGGTTGTTATAATATGCAAAGCTGCTTGGCACTACTTAACCAGTGTATTTAAATGAAATAGAGGATTTTATAATTATTCAAAGGAATCTAGTGATAGAAGTTTTGTTATTCTCTTTGGTTTAATAAAGCAAGTTTTCTCAAAATGGCTGATAAATGTTCTCCTTGTTACCATTCTGTTGAGACTCATTGATATGGAATACGTAATGTGATGAGCAGAAAGCTACATCTAGTAAAGCCTCGAGCTGACCATTTCTATCAGAACCACTCTCTTACAGCGGCTCTCTAAAAGGATAGACGCTCGCCGGAGGTTATCATTTCACAGCAAATCTGAGAATCAGTACAAATTATGTTGAGAGTAGAACAGAAAGGTTTCTCTTCAAAATAAAAGCTTTGCGCAGCACTGACAGATAGATCTGCCATGTGGCAGCATAGTGAACCTTAGACAGTGTGCCTCTTGAGATTTTAGGTGAGTTAATTCGCGGATGGTTAATTAATATACACAATATTTTCAAGACGAAAATTCTGAATGCATCCAATGCCATAAAATAAGTAGAATTGTACTTGTACTATAATATGTATGGAGAAGGAAACCATCCTATGTGGACTGGCAACAAAGACAACAACAGGACTACATGCAGTACATACATGTACAGTGTAACCCAAACCAAGACACCACAACAAGAAATCCTTGTCAAGGAGATTCCTGCCATAATATTAGCCAGAAAAAAAAGAAAAAAAGAGGGTGTCTCAAATCACTATTTTCATAAAAACAGTGCGTCTCATTCGACATTTTCTGTATCTTTCCAACGTTAAATTTAACTGAAATAGGGTGTCTCAAGTGGCTTTTTCATTGTCTCTGGCTAACACTATGATTCCTGCTGCCGGTGCCCCTGACACACAGCCTAAGCTACTGACCCCTCCCCCTTCCCTCCACACAAGATGCCATCCACCTCGAACAAGTACACAGATAGAAATGGCTATGGGCTATAATGTGATGTAGGTAAAAATGTCTATGATTCAGTACTGACATAAAATTGCCAGTCACTGACATTGAATATGTAATGTGATCAGAAGGAAATCTCAGGGAAGCCTCCAGCTGACCGTTTCTATCAAAATAGCTAACTCATGGAGAGTCCGTAAAGAAACGGTGTGTGCCTGGGGTTATCATACCACCGACCAATCTGTTTGTCTGTGGATTAGGGAATTAGGTAGAAATTGGTCAACAGCTAAGACAGACAGAGAGAGTTTCTCCATATATATCTCATTCTCTCCCCAGAATGCTTATTTGATTGTAGCTCTATGTAATAACTAACACAAAGTCTCTTTCATGCAAATGAGGGTATGCCATGCTACGGGAGAGGGGGCCACCCTCAGTATCGCTGGCAACAGATAACACAGGAAGGATTGTATTGAATGGCCCAAAATAAGACACCGAAACAAATGATCTCCTGATGTCTCTTAGGTCAGAGAGCACCCTGAACAGGAAGTGTCTGCCAACCTCGCAACCACCCACCTAACTATGCAATGCCATGCTCTCTAACAAAGACACCGATTGAAATAGCATTAGCAGTGGGCTATGTAATGATGCAGGTGACAATATACTCATTGACGTTGAATATATGTAATGTGATCATGAAGAAATCTGAGGGAAGCTTCCAGCTGAGTGTTTCTATCAGAATCATCCTCACGTAGAGTCAATAAGAGGATAGATGTGTGCCTGGGGTTATCCTTCCACAGACCAATCTGTTTGTCTGTGGATTAGGGAATTGCTAGAAATTGGTCAAGGGCTATGATAGACAGAGAGACTTTTTCTTTGACATTCAATCCTCTATAGATTGGTGATTTGATTGCTTAAGGATTTACGTGCCACTAAGGTTATTTCATTCTAATGAGGGAAACCTAGCCCAATGAAGAAGGCATCTACCCCTACATGTTTTTGTTTGATTGGAGTTTTACGCTGTACTTAAGATTTCACTCATATGATAGCCCAAGGAAAGAAGAAACCACACTAAACGACGTTGAGAGCACAGATTTATTGATTTATTTGATTGGTGTTTAACAGGGTTATTTCACTTATATGATGACATGCTGGCCTAATCGGGGAAGGACAGAACCCTAAGGGACACTGGCATCCATAATGCTAGTGAGACAGGTGTCTCTCAGTGTCTATATGCTCATAGATTATCAGGGAATAGGAAATTGGGGGCTCCCATCCAACGACCCACCACTTACATTTACTATCATTTTAACAAAAAAAAATCACAAACAGCTACATGTACATTTGTATATATATGAAAAAGCTGGCTTCCTGATGCCCCATATATAATATATTATATATATATGATATAAGATATGATTTCACATGAATTCAAACAATTTTTGGCAGTAAAGCACACAATTGCTAATTAATTTGCCAACTGCTTACAAAAAAAAATCATGCACATAATTATAAGAATCATTTTTCTTTTCTTAATATGAAATCTAAATATGAAAATGTTGAGCCAGAAAAGAATCGGACAATCAGCCTGTTTCACAGGCATGATCCACTGTAAGGACTGTATTGATTTTAATAACAAAAGACTTCTATAAAAAAAATACTCATTCCTAGTGAAATGAAAGTGGACATGAAAAAGAGCAAAACCCTTATGTTTGCCCCACAGATTTTTTTTCTTATTTGCGAGATACATGGACATGTATTTGTCAATGAGATGAGTTCTATAGATCCGGCGTGACACAGACTTTGCTTCTGGACTGATGTAGGATTTGGATCGAAACCCTGACAGATATTAGACATGTTAACTCGCTGGATCAATTCAATTAAATCCTCATATCTGGACAAACATGGCAGGGCATCTATAGTTCTTCATATTTTCATTCCAATAAAGTCTATATAAAGAGATTTCCAATACCTATCCTATTCTTTTTAACCTAATGGACTGAGCTGGTGTTGAATTTCGGAGTCACTATTATGATTGGTAATGACATGGAGAATCAGACTCTGACATTCAATGTTAGAGGACATTCATGTACATGTAGAGGTTAACAAGTCAAACATACATGAGGCATAAAAATGTCAACTTTCTCTGCAAGAAGGCTGTTGACTGTTAGTGATCGACTGTAAGTGTTATTGGTTGTCTTACTGAAATGGAGTCAACGACAGGCCGTCTGAGATCCCCAGTGGACATGTTCAATTTTTCACCAACATAAATCATATTCATTTTAAAAAGTTAAAAATAAATTTAACACACACTGGACGTATGATTCTCCCAAGATGTACATGTATGTATTGTGTTTTTCAAAGAAGGTTTGTATTTAAACTAGACTAGGGTAAGGAAAATAATTTAGCAATGTTAGGTGGAAACCATCAAATTAATAGGTCTTGATGGGCATTAATCATATCCAAACTTGCTAAAAAAAATGATCGCACTGATGTATGTTACGTATATGTAGTCACTGTAGTAACTAGTGTGTCACAATTAAGTGAATTAACGTTGAAAAGACACCATTCAATTCACAGTAATAACTACATGTTATAACGATTTCATAATTACATGTAGATTGTACATTTAGCAAAATCACATATATCACCTTGAAACAAATTGACAATAGTGTATATTTCACTTACACAGCTTTAAATTATACATACATGTGCATGATGTTAAGATATTAATTTGCAGCGGTAACTGAAAAATGATGTAACAGAAGCATTAGCATCGCATAAATACGATGTACACCGATTTTACAAATAGACATTTGTATGTCCCTGTGTGACATGTGAGTATGAACTGTTATTCAAAATTGTGCAGAAACACAGAATAAATTAACAAATACATTAAAATTTATTATTCATGATTTTCAAAATCGAGTACATAAGTTTGACTGCTTTGACATCCTGTTTGACATGCCTTGTTTTTGAACAGTAAGGTTAAAGGTATACTGCTATTAGTTGGACAAAATGGAGGAAGCTCTTAACAACAAATTCTGTTACAGGCTATTTGTGGTAAAACATGTAACCATTTTCTTTAAATCCACTTAAAAATGTAGGTGCACTCGCTGCACTATTACAACTCCTGTTTCTTGTTTTCATTCGATCCACCCTTCCAGGATTTAATTATTAATTTAATACCATGCCCAATTAATGCCAAGGGAAACAATACATCGTACATGTGTGCCAAAGAGTTATAATCAGAAAAGCTACATGTATATTCAATATTGGGTCTAGTCGGACTAGATTAAAATGTTTACTCCTATCACTAAATAAATACAGTACATGAATACAACATTACCTTCCGAATTAGTAATATCCCATTAATACCACAGGAGGGATGGTAAATAAATAACTGTGGTAAACCAAAAATATTTCTGTAAATTCATAGCCTATAAAAACTGTTTTGTTATAACCAAAAAATAAAGACATGTATGTATGACTTTTTAGAAATCAGCCTGTCTGGTTGGTATATCCTTAATCAGCATTATTATATATCTTATAGATGAAGAGGACAACAAAATGCATTCCTCAACAGTGATTCAGATACTTTCAAACATATATCTCGATAAAACAGATTGAACGTGAAGAAACCTAAACATCATTTTTTATTGCGTTAATTTTTCCACAGTCCACACAAACATTTTTGTAGCCGTTATTTCATTATTAGACTATTATTTGTGTGGAGTACATGTACTTTAAAATATAATTCTCAACTTTAATACCGGTATTAATGTTTTCTCTGCTGCTTAAAACAGGTTGACAAGATCACAGACAAACTGAAGTTTTAATTTGTGTTGTAGGATGTGACAGATGGGAAAAGCAGGAAAGCTGACAGCTCACATGCTTCAAATTTATTATAACTCGGACATGTTTAAAAATAAAAATGAATATTATATATGGACTGTTTAAAAAAAGTTGTATTGAATTTAGACAGATGTTGTAGAGGTGTTACGGTGTATTTGTTATACTTTTCCAATTGTAAGGCATATTATTATTAATATAACTTCTGCAGCTGCTGCTCCCCCCACCCACCCAAGCAAGATTAGTTCTAACCAAAATCTGTTTTTAACCTGTAAGAGCAGTTATCACTCTACTTGTGGCTGTTACATTCA
>JAVFBZ010063125.1:0-12948 GCA_032466195.1 Katharina tunicata | reverse complement strand
TACTGTGATGTACATGTACAGTATTAAAAATACCCATCCTGGCCATAACTGTATTAGTCCAGAACCCAGACATTCAAACTTATTCCAGACGTTTTCACAATAAACCTCATAAGTGTATAGTTTCAAGAGCATTCTTCCAGAACTGAAGCTCAATGAGATAATGAGGAGTTAACATCCCTTTTTCTGAGCACATTGTAAAGGGATACATCGTCATGTAGATAATTGGTGTTCCAATAATACATGGTCATGAATGTATGTTTGTTACATTGGAGTTTTATGTTGTACTAATTATAACTTAATGTTTTTTTCTCTCAAATGGCAGGTTCCCGAGGCGAAGCTATGGGTGAAGGAAACCACAATTAACCTCAGTCGAAACTAAAAGACAACACCAACATCAATACAGATCGGCTTTCTGATGCCCCTAATCTACATGAACAAGAGCACTAGTCCAATGTAATTTTTATACACCCTGACCAAACATTTTTAAAAACTATAGTCTGAGCTCCAGTGACTACAAGAGCACAAAGGAACTGAACACAAATAATATGAGTATGTATACATCACATGTAGGTAATGGATTGTTTGGTTCTGTATGGATGAGTCCTGGCGCCAGGGAAAGTCCAAACAGAACCATACAATCCAATAACCAATTTACTATAAATACACATAATAATCTAATTCAATAATATTTAAAGTTCATGTCATACAACAAAGGAGTTTTGATAGTAACGTTTTTTCATGTCCTTAATAATTAACGTTACGCAATATTTGAAAGTTGTAATTTGTACATAACATAATATCGCAGGGATGGACAGTTGTGTGTATGATATAAATAGTAATATTAGTACACTGTATGTATGGTAATGTGAACAAATAAATCATTTAGTCCATTTACTAGGAGAAGCCATAAACCAAGACAGCTTACATGTCTGTCTGTTAGGCTATTGACATGCCTAATACATGTATGATATTGATGTACCATATCTGAAAACTGCAATAAATTTTATTGCAATATTTAGATATGATACAACATGTACATGTATAATATATTTATAATAAATACTATTATATGTACATGTGTAGTTTGTATTTAGTGTACATCATTATGTATCTGGACATTTTCTTTATGATTATCTACTTGTAAGATTAGATCAAATTTTATTTAACTTCTTATTTTTTAATAGGCATGCAATAAAAGTGGGATTTTCTGGAATCCAGTAAAATTTAAGCCCTGAAATTCATAATACAACAGTTTGCACACAGCTGTAGCAATATTATAGATTAGAGCTACATGTAGCCTGTGAAGTTTATATTAAACACTACAATACTAACAGTAAATCTGTCTGCTGTGGATAATATATGTACTTACTACAAACATGTTCATGTAGATAGAGCAAAT
This sequence comes from Katharina tunicata, assembly GCA_032466195.1. Taxonomy (NCBI): domain Eukaryota; kingdom Metazoa; phylum Mollusca; class Polyplacophora; order Chitonida; family Mopaliidae; genus Katharina; species Katharina tunicata. The sequence continues at coordinate 11,549 of JAVFBZ010063125.1, read as the reverse complement.
AATGATTAATCTTAGGTCCAGCATGTGGTCGGTTACGTAACATCTACATTGTACATAATATAACCACCCAATAACATTACGTAACAATTCTAACAGCAGAGGATGTATGATAATGTATGCTAATGCTCTCTACTGTATTTTGATCATTGATGTTAGAGTTATTGTGGAAAGAAAAACATTCAGATTCCCATCTAATGATTCCAAGTACAAGGCATGTATCCTAGCAACAGACAGCACCAAAAATCAGTGAGCACACAACAGCCTTTGAAAGCCTCCTCAAAAACTGTAAACTGCTGAACCAAAAAGACCATTTTGGCACAGAAGCTCAGTTAACAACATATTTGAATTTCTCCATATAAACTTTTCAAATTAGAGTTTCTAAACGAACTTTGTTCTCAACTTTATGGTTAGACATTACATGTAGGACATGCACCTTGAGACTGTCCTGTATTAAAAATTCCACAAAAAAACGATTGTGCTAAAAAGGCCTCGGGACAATCCAGGAGTCATGAAAATCACACCTGAAGTTTAATGTCAGATAAAATATTTTTAAAATGTATTCATATATATTTAGTTTTTAGGCTGGTGTTAAATTATCGTTGTACCTTACATGTACATGTACGACTGTTACTAACTTTGCATTGTGGGTGTTTGGCTGGAAAAACGAAAAGAAACCTTGTGTAAAACACGACGCAGATTAAAAATTGAAAACCTTGGATAAAATGTTACACAAGAGTTCTGAAGTTTCCTACCTTCTTGCTCCTCCCCTTCTTCCATTTCATAGTCGTCTTTCAGGAAGCCGTGGGACGCCTCAGAGATGTGCACTCGCCCAGGTAAACCTGAAGACTCCATGGTGTTTGCCATTGTTACGTCATTTGACCACACATCAAATTTGAAGCGTCGCGTACCTACAATCCCACAAAGCACTGTACCTGTATGAACACCCACCCTCATGTTCACCTGTTCGTTATTTTCTTCATCAAACTCTTTGATGGCCTTAATCATTCCTAATCCCATTTCTACACAGCATTTAGCGTGGTCTTCTTTGGGCTCTGGGCACCCTGACACACAGTAGTAACAATCTCCCAGGGTGCTGATTTTCTCGCACCCCGAGTCCGCACACAGGCTGTCAAACCTTCCGAACAGGTCGTTAAGCAATCCCACTAGATGAGCAGCAGTCTTGTTAGAGCTCATCTTTGTGAAACCAACAATGTCCGCAAATAATATGCTGACATTATCCATACTGTTCATATTAAAGGGTCGGAATATAATAGCTCCCTTCACTTTCTTATCACCAGAGCCCCGCGGTCTTGACTTGTAACTCTTGGACTTTTGGTCATCGGCTTCCCCCTTGGATTCCCGACTACTGATCACTTCTTTAGCCACAGACGGAGGCATTAAAGAATGAATCATCTGTTCTTTTAATTGTTTCTCTACTTGTAAATCTCTTTGAGCCATTACAGACTGACCGGTTTTCCAAAATGTGCTGTGCTTCTGAACTTGTAATGTTATAAATATGAGAATACCAATTAAATGAATACACAGATGTAAGAGTACTTTACCAATAATAATAATAATTTCTCTTTGCACAAAAATAGCTGTTAAGACTTCAAAAACAACCGAGTAGGTAACACCGGTCAACACTGCCACAAACAGTGGTATTGGGATCACTGTATATAACATGAGTAAAATCTCGACACTAGCAGTGAATGTACCTACCGAAGTGATATCAGGTGGGACAAAAGTAAATTGTGCTACCAAGACAAGGATACAAAGAACTATAGCATAGGCCAATGAAGATTGGAGGTAGAAACGTTTATAATATCTAGAGCGAGTGAAAATTGCAGTGATGGCTGTGAAAATTAAAAGTCCCACTGATCCTGCGAGAAATATCACCCAAAATTCTTGTCTCATGGGTAAAAAGAAAATACACCAAGCTACACATGCTGCCATGATAATGTAGAGAGCACATTGAAATCGCTTCCTCGTTTGCGGGAAATAGCTCTTCCATAACTGATCTTCAAGAATTTTGGAGTCAAACTGAGGGTTCCACCATTTTCCTGAGGCACGCTCAAACAAAAGAGGGATCTTGGAATTTTTCTTCGGGTGGATTCCACCTGGTTTGAGTTTAGTCTTTGAGGGGGAATCCATAGTAACCTTGACAACCTCAGTGTCACTTGACGGGCAGTATGAAACTTCACCCTTGTGGGATGTCTCGTCCGAATTGGTTAAAGCCATTTTTTTTTATACTTTCCAGAATATAATTCTATAATATTCCAGTGGACAAACGGTTTCAATCTATCAGTTTACATGTAGCTGTCAGCTTGCATACGTGGATCGTACCTGCATCTTTTTAGTGTAGTGCCAAATTTGACAAATCCAACTCACTTATTCGGTTAACAAGCATGAGCAAAAATCCATGAACTTAATCTGCACCTCTAGTTAAATGCTGTAGAAATGAGGTTCTCGTCAACCCCTGGTATATCACCCTTCCCACGGGTTGGCGATCTGAACATGTTTAGGCTGGGCCGGGTAGGTTACATGTGAATTACACTGGCTCTTAACATTGACACTGTCACTATCGGAGCGACGGCCAGGCAGATAAAAATAGACACGAAATTACCGTTACATTTCCCTCGGCGTTGTTACTGCTCGGGTTTCAGACACGTCAGATTGTAGATGCGCCTGTAAAACCTATCGCACACACACTCAAGATGCCAGGGTAGAGAGTGAAAGAGTTATGTTTCAACAAACATTGCTTACGTATGGAAGCGGAGACGGCCTGTCGAAGTATGGTGGTCTGAATGCTCAAGTCGCCCATTCTTCGCCACTGCCCCAACGATCGCTTCTCGTTCGATAACACATGCTCAGTAGCAAGCTATGCATTGTCTGCCTGCTATACACAACTTAGTTCTTCTTCGAAAATAAGCTTAGTTAGTAATCCGAGTCAGAAATCTGCCATTGAACATGTTTGAGTGAGGTTCCGTGTGGTCGGCGATGTTGTTCGGCAGAGTTACAACCCGTCCGTCTTCGTCCCGCGCTCGTCGGGATCTCTCACTAGCATAAACCAACCAGACTGTTCTTGGCTGTTCCCAGGCTATTCCAGTCAATCAACCCACCCCGTGTAAAAGAAACCAATTCAATTCATCAATAAAACATACGCTATTATTTACTCTCCTAGCTACTCAATTTTGTTTTGTTCTTTAAATCGTCTTTGATAAACAAAAATAAACAAAAACAACAATTGAATAGTTCCGCGATTCTATTCCTTCCTTCAATATGTCACAACTAGTATGCATGTAAATGTCAGTTTTACATTAGGGGTCGATGACTGAACTACAGCTGTCTAATGCTATCGATTGATGAACAACGAATTTTATATTACGCAGGCCTAAATGATAACCATATACACGTATACATCTATAAATTAACTTTAATTAAACATGTTAATTTAAATATTTATGTTTACTTCGTTTCGAGCATATAATTCATTTATTTAGTTTATTTTATTTTTTTACCTTTTCATTACTTATTATTATTATCATCATCATCATTTTTATAATTGTTTTGTTCTGCGAAAAATATACATCTTCTTATCAGTTTCAAAATAAATTTTGTAAATGTAAATTTTTCCAGAATTCAAATATTTAACCGAATTATCTGTATCAAACATGCAGGCTTCTTCTGGTCGCAAGGTTTCGCTGGCAGAAGATAGTAGAAAATATTGTTGCATATATATATTTTTGTATAAATGTAGAGAAAGAAAATTATATATATATGAGAATTGATCTAGAACATGATATAATTTATCGAATTTAATTAGTCGATATCCCTGTGCCAGTGTGATTACTCTTGACAAAATATATATTAACATGGATTCAATCCGGCAGGCCTATACGGTTTTACAACGCTCTTCAGGGGGCTGCGCAAATTAATTTAAAATTTGATGAGAATGATTTGCCTGCGTTTCGGATAACCACAATCATTGACGAACTTCATCAGTGCAGAAAATAAACCAGAGAGGTCAAAGCAAAATAGAGACAACATGGTCGCGGTGCCCGTGGTCCATTCAGCATTGCGAAGTCACCAACTGATGGAGTAATTGACACTGATTATTCCTTGTCGACCATAGATACGATCCTTGCAGCCAGAAGCGAGGCGGTGATCACATTATTTGGTGGTTCATGTTTGTATCTACGATCCCTGATAGTTCCAGTTGGCTGCAGAGAACCTGACCCAGCCTAAATCACGGGCAAACATGCACGTTCAAGTTCATGACGTTCCAATCGTTGCGTCAACGGCTAGTATATATATATAGGCTTAGGCTACGGCTTTATGTTCCCTCAAACATTGCAGCATTAGTGATATTATATAAACTTAATCTTCGAGTATTCAACGTCGATGGCCGCGCTAAATAAGCTTCCAAAGAGTTGCAAACGCATGAATTGGTTTTCTTAGATCAATAGCTTACGTTGAAATAAGGGCCTTTCAGAAAACTTTGGTGGTCTAACATTGCCACGAACAACAATGGACGTATCACATTGTAAAAATACTTTAATTCTCTCGGTGAATGTACAGATTATTTGTGTCACGTGCTCAAATTATTATCGTTAACAAATCCCCTAATAGATCATTCACCTGTATTTCCGGCTAAACATAAAGTTGGATCCTTGTACAAATAATTATCAGTCAGATGTTATATTTATATATATTGGACTAAATATGTCGACAGCTCTGATCAGATCTATACAGACCAAAATGAGTTATCCAAATAAATCCAGGCTAGATGACTCGTGATCTTTATTCATGATACTGGTAACGGATAATTAACAGTGGGGAATTCGCCATTATTCCTGTTCATAAAAAGTGTCACGTGTGCAGGCCTGAGTTATCATTTCATTACTACAGATGCTCCTCTCCTCTCCAACTTTGCTATAAGTCGTTCAACGATTTCTTTATTGCACGGCGTTTGATTGATCTCGGTTTATCGCTCCCTCTAAATATACCATGTGCTTGTAGTGAGTAATGGTAAACGCTTATGTTTGGAAAGAATCTAGGCCCATACTACCACTTCAGTACCACTGACCACAGTTAAAGGTTTACTCTCCAGTTTGTTATCGATTCACGAGATTGTGGAGAATATTAGCTATAGCTACTCCCTGACGCTGTTAATCGCCACATATTTATTATACTGACAATTGTCGGATGGTGGCAGACAAACATAGCGAGACGTTGGTGCCTTGCCATAACCATGAACTTCATTGAGGCGAAGCTATACACTGTCTCAAACAGATAATTACTCTGTGTTATAATTATAAATATATAGGTCCTATACTGCCCCAAGATAGTTTAAGTCCGTGTGTTTTTTATACTTGATTGAGTGTTAATGTTTTAACGAAGAATTGCAATTTATTTATTATTTTTTTGCATAGTATAGCTGTGAGCCTATTCCACTTTTCGGATAAAAAGGTTTTGTCAAAGAGGAAATTGTAAATTGGAAAGCTTTAATTTTCCACTACTTTCTTTTTGGAATGATGGTACTTTGTGCTTTTTCGAAAAAGAGGAAAGAATTAGGCACTTTTAATTCGTTTCCGACTAGTTTGTTGTGGGAAATTTCCTGTTTATAATCCCTGTTTAGCATCTGTAGGTTATGGACGTTGTAAAAGTTTCTAATAAATCAACGAATCGTGGAAAATAATCATTACTCTATCAAGAACTTTTCAGGTATTTTACAAACAAGAAACCTATTTTAAAAAAATTTCCATATTTTATTGACTCAAGAATATGCAATGCTAGATCTGAAATAGATGAAATGACAAGTTTGATTATTAAGTTATGCAGGATCCAGTCAGTATTTTATTCTGAAGCAGCCAAGATTCTTCAGTTTGGAAGCAGATCAATTCATAAAAAATACTGGATTCATAAAATATATTTTTTTAGGCGTCGCGTGTCTAAAGGTTTCCCAAGGTAATGCCAGTTATCATTAAGATATATGTTTGTTTATAAATGCACAGGTAATATGGAATAATTAAAATCAGGTCCTATACAGCTAGGAATAGTAGCTATACTGTTAGCGTACTGCTGAAGCTAACACCGTGGTAAGCAGCACATGCACGCAATGACAGGCACGCTGGTATTACCTGAGGAATATGGTAAACAAAAGGGGGTAATTATTGGCCGAAGTGGAAATATATATACCTAACTAGTAACTGATATAGCTTATATCGAGTGCCGGGAGAATGGCTTAACTGAAAAGCGGATCAAATATAGCCTTCTCAACACATCTGTCAGGGGTTGTAGAGATGGCTTATCTCCATAATCTTCTTACTGTAGAGCGGTTGGTTGGCGGGTGCTAACTGTTCTCTCTTAGCTAAGGGGTATCATGAAGCCGATTTGTAATGGAGTCCTGTTTTCCGTCCTGCCCTTGTCATGTTGCGTCCTTAGTTTTCTGTTGTCAATGTAGTTGAGTGTGGTTTCCTTCGCACATTGATCTGTAATGCCTTCATATATGAGTGAAATAACTTTAAGTGCCGCGTAAAACCCAACTCAAACAAACAAACATCTTGATAATAAAGCCGCTGTTAAGATGACCCGGCTTATTTTAGTTCCATACAGACAAATTATATTTCTTATAGTGAACGATGTGGCTACACATCCTAGCTTTAATCAGCCAACTGTCATCTTCGTGAGTTTTCGGATCAACTGAAATACGCCATTGTAGCAGTCGACATTTCATACCTATCGTTAGATACCCAACACTTAAGGCATTAATCCAGGAAAGACCATCACCCTGATTCCAGGTGTACGGTATTGTCTTTCTCTTGATCACCATATTCTCGTCTAATATGAGCGTGTAATACAAGTGCAACAGAAATATCCTGTTGGTCATAAAGCTGGCGGCAGCTATGGTCATTTGTGGTGCCTTATTTTGACAAATTACAATCCCTATGGTATATTGAATAATAGTTCACACATGTTATTCTATATCAAACTTTAAATAGAGGGAGTTAAACAAAAACCGCGTTAACGCTGGGATATTTTGGTATATGGCCTGACGTAAACAGTTATATACGCACACCTGTCTATTTCAGTAATTATATTTACGAAAGTTTGCAGACTGTAAATTGAGCTTTCCGAAGTTTCTAAATATTCCACATAAAATACACTAAAAGATAACATATATAATACTTAATATGATGTCGTTAATGGAACAATCCTCACGAAGAACCAATAGCCTGATTCCTCTTTGAACACCATAATACAGAAAGATTGGGTGCATTGTCTTTCGCATGTTTAACCAGACCCTCAATCTCGTATAAAACACACACTCATTGAGTTGATTGTATATTCTACTCTCTAGTCGCGCTGGTATAAGCTGTTCAGATATATTTTACACACTCCATGATTTCATTGTTCGGACGTTCTCTTATTCTATTACGGTGGTCTACAAAGATTAACATATTGCTTTGTTATTCCCCGAAGAAATGTCTTTCAAATTAAAAGTGCATAGACCTATTGGTTTGATCTCATGCAGATTATTAGAGATCTTAGTCACGTTTCTATAACCAGCGACCTCATGCTGCGATAAATTATTGTTGTTTGGTGCTCACATTGCTGTCATTATCAATAAATTATCAAAAGTTTTGATTCTCATTAGAACAGTCCTTGCACGTTTGCTCCAGAGTTGCTGACATTCAAAGAATAAGAGAAACTCCGAACCAGGAAGTCATGCTGGTATAGATAATATATTTCGGATTTATTATGCCATTATTATAACAAGTCTAAATATATTATCTATACCAGAATGACTTCCTTGTTCGGAGTTTCTTTTATTCTTTGTTAGTCAAAACTGATCAGTGGAACTACTGGTTGCTGACATTCAAACCTTCAAACTAGTGCATATTCGTTACCCTCACATTCCCATTGCGGAACGTCACTAATATCGCTGACATTGCGGATGAAAATTGTTATCAAATCTCACTCTATCACTCTCTGTCAAACATGTAATCACGTCTCACTCTATCACTCTCTGTAAAACATGTAATCACGTCTCACTCTATCACTCTCTGTAAAACATGTAATCACGTCTCACTATATCATTCCCTGTAAAACGTGTAATCACGTCTCATTCTATCATTCTCTATAAAACATTTTTCAGGTTTTCTGATCCCTTGGTGCCATTTTTTTTTTACTTAAAGCTTTTGTCTATATCCAAGCCTGTGTATTTGTTTCCCGAAAGACCACAATCGTACCTAAAATCAGTTGGCAATAATTCTGCATGCTGCCAAACTCAAACATGAATAGGTACGATTTAAGCATTATGCATTCAGCAGTACATCACAAAGTGTCTTTAGTAGATCGAAGGTTACTAGAAGACAGCTCGCAGACTACTCTTGGCGTTGTCACTGCCGATGGCGTTATGAACTTCCAAAGACATACTTTCAAAAACTGTTCAAGTATATGTATTATGCGTAAAAAGTTTTGATTTATTAGGTTCAAGTATAAAAACTTTGTAGGTCTACGTTGTCAAGAACAACAACTTCCTATCTTATGTATGTAATATTCTAATTTTGTACAAAAAATAATATTGAATTAAAAGAGCATAAGAGTATGAGGTTTGATGATTTGTTTTAATGCACCAAATTAACTGTGTACTGCATTTTCTGTTCAAGATTTGAAACTAATCTAGTTAATAAACCAGAATTAGGAAATTAAGCCTAACATCTTTTGATCATAAAGTAATTTAAAATAATGAATGTTTGAAAATTCTACATCAAAAACTAAATAACCTTTGAAATTTAAATAATAAGTGAAATTTTAAATGAGTGAAGTTCTTACAGGTACACCGCGGCTTTGGGTCAGTTGATTGAACGTTACGACTGCTGTGTCCACCTAACGATTCCCACTATAGGTACGAGTCCCCTTGCCGAACTTATCTGGTATAGATGCGCACACTGCGGGATGGTTTAAACAGGTTTCTTCTCACATGGTGTCCCACCGTACACCGAGTACGGCCTTAAACACCATTCAAATAAACAAACTAGCACTATGTTAATTAGGGGTTTTATGTAGATAACATAAGGGAAAATTCTCTATTCATCTATTTCTGGCTTTATCTGACATTCACATTTGTTAAGCCGCTTTTTTTGTTGGCAAAAGGCCTTTTCTGGTCTAGGCCAGTGTACTGGTTTTATCGACAATTCTGCTGTTTTCAATTTAACACCAATGATTTGGAAATGTCATTGTCCTCGGTAGTCTGCACGCCATTAATTACTATTGATGTTTGCTGCTGGTGACATTTTAAATACCTGAAGCCCCTGCAGATGGATTATTACTCGGGTTACTGGTCGCTGATTATAATTTTGATGGTGCATGCTATACGTACAGTAAGTCTATTATTCGCACCAGCTGTAACTTAACATTTACCGAACTTATAGAGAACAGCAGATAAAAATAACAGAAACTGATAAATAGATATATAGCTGTGTGGAGGTAAGTACGTAAACATATTACTACGTGCAGGAAAACATCAGACTATTTTACATTAACAATAAAGAATCACAAAGAACTCGGACCAAGCTCCCCACAGTGAAATCAATGTGGAAAATAAAAAATAAAATACTAATTTAAATCTTGGCGAATGCAGTATAATATCACCAATGGCTCTATAGCCTTTGGAGCTTAATCAACTAAGAGGGTTTAGAATAGTTTCTAAAGATAAAATAGACACAATCAACGCTTTAAGTTAAAAAAATAAATAAATCACGGCGTTCAGCTGCATGCCTATAGTGCCGTTAAATATGTGATGTGAGATGTTATAAAACAAGGTAGGTACCATGGTTGCCATCTATATGACCATAATTTTTTAAAAGATAAGAACTTACAGGAAGATGACTGTGTTGCTATTTGAGGTTGACACCATAACTGAAATCAATGGCATTTTGAAAGAAACCATGTAGTTATGGCGCAATTCATTCTTTTGAACGAAGTCGCCACTAATCTAAATGTGTGTGTATGTGTATGTATGTACAATTGATATGGAGGGCTTGACTTTGTCCTATCTCCTATAGATAGGCTTAAGAATTGACAAAACTTTCTGAAATATATTAAAGAAAATTAAAAGTTACTTCAGGTAATTTGGAGACTGTTTTGCAAACGTATCTTCGGTAATAATTATAATGCTTTTCTTTAAGTTAGGACCATTGGTCTGACTGCAAATACATAGACAATACATACAAAGTAACGGACATGCACAGATGAATTCCAAGTAATTTATTTCATATAAGATATTACTCAATTACAAAGGTTGGGCTTCAGCTTAAATTAACATTAATTTTATTTCTTCTTTTGAGAGATGAGTGACAATATTTTACTAGCGCATTAATATCGGTATGTTTTTGATTTTGTAAAGAAAATACATCTATTCAGATTCCCATAATTTTTCAAATTTAGCAGAAAATAGTTCCAAACGCAGGTCTTCATTACGAAGGAATATTAGTATGAACTGCATTCGAGTGTATCTGCCTGTTCGTTGCTAGGGACGTTACTATGCTCCGGAACCCATTCAAATTTATACAAAATAGGAGATGGGCGAAGCCAGAAATTTTTTTACTGGCTTCGTCCATCTCCTATTTTAGGTGCTAAAGATTTAAAAGGTTTGACGTTTAAAATCTTGCTCAATGATAATTTATTGGTAAATTATTCAGCATTAAAAACAGAAATGTGATCCGAGAGTCTGTAAAATGCCCATTGCTTGAGTTCCGGGATACAGAACGTTACACCAGCTCTACAAGTATCAGGGCATTTATAGATGCGTCGGTATACATGTAATACTCGGGTTAATGTAGTTGGTAATGCTTATATATTGGGAAGGGGCACGTACAGGTTGGAAACACCATAACATAACAAGCAAATCCCTTTCAATCCAGCAGCTTTCAATCATATCAGTAGTTGTTTTGCGATTCCATAAACAGTACAGCAGTGGCGATATAGCGGTGATTACTTGAAAACAATTGTTTTTCTTCTGGTCACGATTTCATAATCAACAAAGGCATTATACGTTTGTCAGAATCTGTAATTTTAAGTAAATCATGTTTTGTTAAGAAATTTGTACCAATAAGCCGATCATTAACAAATGTCCATAATGCCTTGTATTTTAGATTCAATGTTGAAGGATCTATAAAAGTTTTTAATTCAGACCCAGCGTGCCTAAAGCTTTCCCAAAGCAATATCAGTTATGCACACATCTACTGCTGTCATTGAGATAAAAGGAGCACACGGGCCTTTCCCATAGACAAACAAAAACTGTGGTATACATGGCGAACAACTATAGGCGCGGTCGAAATGGAAACTGAATAACAAGAAACTGAATATAGCTAATATCGAGTGCTGAGAAAGAACTTAACTGTAAAGAGGATCAAAGATAGCCTTCTCATAACATGTATTAATATGGATTGAGTTCCAGAGAAGGCTTCTCTCTATAATCGTCTTAATGTACAACTGGTTCAAACAAAACACACCAATATAACAAAGACATTAAATACTTTTCA
>JAVFBZ010063014.1:0-27156 GCA_032466195.1 Katharina tunicata | reverse complement strand
CCGTCCTTCTACTGAGGTACTGAAACTGATGGAACTCAGTTTGAAATGTAATGATTTCGAATTCAATGGTCGAATATGCCTGCAAATACAAGGCTGTGCTGTGGGCAAAAGATTCAGTCCCAATTTTGCCTCTATTTTTATGGCAGAGTGGCAACATGAAGCCCTGTTGTACCTTAGATAGTTTAATGATATATTTATCCTCTGTCAGCATTCTAGAGATGATCTAAATCTCTTCATCTCTACTTTAAATCAACATGATCTAAATATTTAACTTCAAGCTACTATTAGCCTATCTTGTGTACATTTTTTTAGATGTTACCGTCTACAAAGGTGTCAATCTCGCTGTAACAGGGATGTTGGATTATAAGGTATTCTTTAAACCTACCGATACCACTCCATGCTTATTATTTTCATCCGCCGCAAATTATTAAATCCCAAATAATAAGGTTTCATCGACGTCGAGAACTCGAGAACACGAGATTTAATTTTGATCTCGAGTTCTCGACGTCGACAACTCGAGATTTTAACTGGAATCTCGAGTTCTCGACGTCGATAACTTCCATATAGTAGCACCCTCGCTTCCTTCAGCGAGGCCTGTTCTGTTCTTTTTAAGTGCTGATTCCCAGAGGATATTCTATGCGATTACTTCGCAAGATTAAATCTGAAACCCTCAGAAAACTTAACAGTTATAATGTAGACCAATCTACAGGATTAGTACCTGCACGAAAACATCAGAATCACCCTGTAAAATTTGTCAGGCAGATCTAATGACCAAATGTATGAAGACTAGATGTAAGCTAGACTATTAGAGAGGGCTTTCTTCGTCGTGGAACAAATTTAAAATGTCTACCATTTGGCAGATGTTTTAAACTGTGATTCGGAAAATGTGTTTTACCTCATCACTTGTAAAAAGAGTCTAAAACAGTATGTGGGAGAAACCAAAATCCTCTTAGGCTAAGAGCCAACAATCATTTGAGTTTAATCAGATTACAGGTGATTATGCCTCCCCAATAGGTGAACCTTTTTCCTTTCCTGGCCATTCGGTCAAACACCATTTGGAAATCATACCGATTGAAAAAACTCCTGTTTTTTCTTCTGAAGAGGAAACAAGAATGTTCCTCATACTTCAAATCCGACATGATGGGGCGAATAGACTCTTATGACGAGAGCTACATGTCCCTTTAAGCTTAAATCATCAGAATCCGGTATGACGGATTATAGGCCTACAGATGGATCAAATATTATACCCCCTTCCACTTGGCTGTGTTCTGTCCCCGGAAATGTCCGCGTTTTTTTTTTCTTTCCAGAAAAGAAAAATTTTGTTGAAAAAAAATGTCGTTTTGAAATGACATTTTTTTTCAACAAAATTTTTCTTTTCTTGATAGAAAAAAAAAGCAAAGTTGAAAGATAGAAAGTTGAAACATAGGGAGATGCTAGGCATTTCATACGTAACAGCACATTAGCTATTTTAATTTAGAAGCAGATGATTAGTGTGGGGATTCAATCGTTTTTAACAAAACCGGTTATACAATACAAATAGCAGCAGGCAGGTACCCACGAGCCTTCTGTTTAGTCCCATTATGTTTAATTCAAAGGTTATTATATTGGATACGGTACCTACAGTTTATACGACCACCGAACAAATAATTACTGTCCCCTATAGAACGGAGAATTGATTGATTGATTGGTCGATTCGGATGGATGGATCGATCCATCGATTGATTGGGGTATTACGCCGTATACTTAAGTTATTTCACTCAATAGGCAAGGTTTGTTTGTTTTATTGAGGTTTTACGTCGTATAGTTTCGGTTATTTCATTCATATGACGGCGTGACAGCCTAATGGGTGAGGGAAACCGCCCTATAAGTGACGCTGGTAACATATATGCTTCACAATACATTTACAGGACAAAACAACAAGACATCACAACAAATCAGCATCCTGAAGCCCCTTAGGCCTACCTCGGAGAGCACCAGGGCACAGGAGGCTCCCACCCAGACACTCTACTAGTAACTTTTTAAAAAACAGATTTAAAAGTAGAATAAGCGTTAACACATACTTTTTTTTATAAATTACACTTTACCTGCAATTTCATGGTAACTTATGACGGGGAATACATTTTTTTTCGGGACGTTCTATCATGATATGTCTTATTTTTGTTTTTTTCACAAAGCGTAAAAAATCTCCCATAAGTCACATACGCTTTTTATTCTATTCTCAACCACGCCAAGAGTTTCCCTGCAAAGTCGTCACAATTAGTACTAGGGAAATACCTTGGAGTACGGCGTTAAAGACCAGTCAACTAAATATATATACTAATCCAGAGGTTGCATCAGAGACACGGGCATTTGTATCAATTGGAGTAATTAACATCTGATTAACGTTTGAATACAACGTACGTTGTAGTTGTTCTTTAACTATAATGAAGAGAAGGTAGGAAACATACTTCCCAAGAAGCAACCTTTAATCCAGAAATAAAGCTAATTGATACAAATGCCTGTGATCAGAGACAACGGTTGCATCGGTATAACAGACGAAGGGAGATAACCGAAGATACACCAAATTTAAAAAAGCCGGAGGTTTTCTCCCTTAGCATAATAAACCAGTTTCGGTTTCGGACTAGGAAGTGGACTTGTTCAGAAAATTTTGGCAAAGCGGCTGCTAGACCACGTAGTCTCCACGATCCAGTTTGGATTTGTCTGACTCGATCTGTATGCAGCATGTGCTTGACTATTTTTTTTTGGTGGTAAAGTAAATAACTGCAACTCTTTTTGAAGAGGATATATTGGAAAATAACTGGAGACTTTACGGATTACAAACGTCTGGAAATATAACACGTCTTGCACTGGAGATACACCAAAAGTTGCCATTAAAAAAAAATATTGGAGAGAAAGGACAAATTCATTTACATGAATATTGGGTTTAAGATTGCACGTGGGTTGCTATTGACAACCACAAAAATTCACCTGCAACCAATCAAAATCAATCCCGCCAAATTTAGTCTCGCCATCTCCCGCCAAATTTCATCGAATAAAACGCAAATGGATTCAGTGGACTCCACAACCACCGGACAAAAAGACCAAACGAACGGCAAAGAAAGCCCTGAAGCAAAGAAACAGAAAATAATGCCGACGGAAGAAACAATCCTGGAATATGCCAAGCTGAGCGAAAATGCCTATGCACCCACGAGAGGATCCAAGAAGGCAGCTGGTTATGATCTGTATAGGTAACTGGTTTCCTAATCTCGTAAACTGGACGTTGTATAGACACTGATGGATGCAGATATTTGTATCGTTAATAATCTACTACGTAATCCATATATAACATAGACGTCGTATGCCTTACGTCTTATGCTAGTCATAATCATTGCCATGTCCTGTTTACTGGGCTATTTAACATGTATGTGTAAAACAGTGTTTTAGAATATAACCCCGACATTCTGGCTATTTAGACCGATGTTCAAGAAAGAGATTTCTGAGCCCTATATAGTGGTCCATGGGCTAAGGGGAATGAGGATGCTGATTTGTTGTGGTGTCCTGTAAATTATGTAAGTAATGGGTTACGTAGTAGACTATAGTCCGAGGTGCTCGGACAATAGTTTTTAAGTTATATTTTCTGTCGGGCAAAAAATCGCGGTTAGGCATGGTAAAAATTTCAGCAAAGCCACTCGGACTATAGTAAACTAATAACGATGCAGAACTCTGTATGTACCTGCAACATGTTAGTTATGTCTTAACTATTTGTTGCCATCGTCGTTTAGGGTGGTTTTTATTCACCCATTGGGATAGCACACTATCATATGAGTGAAATAGTCTTAAGTACGGAGTAAAACTACAATCAAACAAACACTCACCATACAAGTCAAATGTGTGAAGGAATTCAAATTAAAATATTATCAAACAAAGATACAAAGTGTTTCATATTATAAAAATTCTTTCTCAAACATAATGTGCTGTGGTTGAGCGTTAGACTATGGAACCGCCGTGGTTCCGTGGTTGAGCGTTAGACTATGGAACCCCTGCACTGTACCCGGAATATGTTCGATCCCCCCTGTGGACCTTTAGTACATGTATATAAAGGAAGTATTCCGGTGGCTGTGGAGTTTGCGAGGTGGTTTTTACAAGGTTTCTTCCCAGTTTTCCACCATACACCGACAACACAAATTATTAAGATTAGTAAGTCGTCATAAAGGTGAAATACTCGTGAGTACGACGTTAAACACCAATCAAACAAACAAGTCAAACATAATAACATAAGAAGTAGATTTAAAAAATAATGGGCGTTCAATTTTTTGTCCTGTGCCAGTTTAATTCAACAGCTTTGTTTCTATTTGTTATTTCAGTGCTGTTGATGTTGTGATATCATCCAAAGGGAAAGGAAAAGTGCCCACGGATATTCAAATTGCTGTTCCGGAGGGTTGCTATGGACGAATTGGTAAACTAATGCTAATACATGTTAAGGGGATGTTACCCTGGTGCTCACTGACAACCGTCTTTCTTTCGTCCTGTTGTCATTGCTGCCAGGGATGTAAAGGGTTGTTTCCCTTGCCTATTGTCTGTACCCGACTACCAGGAATAGGTTTGATCCCCTCTGTGAACCAAGTTAGGTATATAAGGGAAGTTTTTCGGTTGCTGCAGAGTTTGCAGTATGGTTTTTATGAAGTTTCTTCACGGTTTTCCACCATAGACCGGCACAGCAATTTAATAATTAATATTAAGTCGTCATATAGGTTTAACAACGTTTAACACTTATCAAACAATAATCCTTGCTTATTGAGTGAAATAACTTAGTTTAAACAAATAAAAGTATACAGTCGAGTGTAAAACCCTAACAAACAAATCAAATTAATTTATTAATACATTTATCAATAAGAATTTAAAGGATTCTTAAAAATCAAAAGAAGGATATTAAGAAATCAAGGGCATGCTGTTAAACAGTGAACAATCTTTCGGAGCTATAATTAAAAATTGCACCTCTTTTCACATGACTGACCTGATAATCCATGAACATTGATATGCCCATACAAATATACATTTATATTAAAAAGTTGTTTTAACTATTATCATTTGTTATATTTCTAAATCAATTGTTTTTTTGTTGTTTACAGCGCCTCGGTCAGGATTAGCAGCTGACCATTTTATTGATGTTGGAGGTAATTGAATTCTGTTTTGAATTTTGTCAAAGTTTTTGTGTATCTATTTCATGCAGGTTGCTCTAGGGCTCAGCTGGTTGTGTGTTGCCATGCTGTGCCCCCTTCCATGTAAAGGATGCAAATTACAAGTTTTATAATCAACCTAAAGAATATCCGAGAAGTGTAGATCTTTAGGTGGTTTTTAAGAGGTTATTTTTCTCTTAGCCGCTTTGTTGTGGCGTCCTCTAAATGTTTGTTGGTGTCTTCTGTGTTTGCTATGTAATTTAGGGTGGTTTTCTTCACACATTGGACCTCAATATGAGTGAAATTACCTTAAGTGAAACCAATCAAGCACAGCCTGTTTTCGATCATACCACAGAAATGCTGTCACATAAGTCAGATACACTTCTGTACGACATCAAGTGGGCCCGCGCCGTGGCTCAGTGGATAGCGCGCCTGACTGCAGATCCTCCTTCGATGTACCGCACAGGTTCAAGTCTCCCAGTGGACCTGAGGTATAAGAGGGAGTCACACGAGGTGACTTCAGCAATCGCGGGGGCGGTTTTTACGAGGTTTCCTCCCGGTTTTCTGCCGTATTTAGTAGAGGAGATTAAGAAGTGGAGAATCCGTCGTCATATAAATGAAATACCTTTGAGTACGACGTTAGACAAGAATCAAACAAACAAACGACATTTAGTAAATAAATAGGCTCATTCCAGTTGGTTGGGTAAATCATCAACAGGTGATGAATCAGGTGGGCGTCCTTGTGCCCTGGTGCTCTCCGAGTTAAGGGGCATCAGAAAGCTGATTTAGGGTGGTTTCCTTCGCCCTTTGGGTTGCACCGCCATGATTGAAATAACCGTAAAAATCACGTACATATGGTGTAAATCCCAAACAAACAAGTCAAGGTAATCTGTAGCTCTTTATGAGTCGCACGGCCCTACAGCTAGGACTCTCTTAAGGTCTTGCTGGACCCTCGATTTTAAGCGAAATGCCTTTTCAAAGCCTTTTACCAGGTTTAATATTAATCAGAGCCATACATATCTATATATTTTTGAAAAACCTGGATTGCAAGGATTATAAATATGTGAATTAAGTGACTATCCAACTGTTATCTAAGATAACTATTTTAAGATTATTACAAGTTGATCATAAGTTGCATAGTGTATTTTTCAAGGTCTATTTCTCGAAAAGCAACCGCTAAAACAACAAATCACTTCCTTTATCTTCTAGAATAGACGCTAAACTGAACAACTGTGCCTCATTTTCTTTAACTTTTGGTTAAAACATTCACAATAGAAGATTTTGCCTATGCTACATTAGGAAGCTATAAAACAACACCAAAAAAATATATCAGAACAGATTTTTAAAAAATCTGGAATGAACTGAGGCAATACAGAAAATTTGAAGTTTCTACACTGAAAAGTTCTTGAGAAATCAACTTTTGAAATATACTCAATATAAGGAAGGGTCCATCAACGGCAGCAAGGCCTAAGACTCTTAATAACACTACAGTATTATGATATAAGTGGCCGTGAACTCAAAATAAGAATGTATACAATAAAAATTTGTATTTTTGAATTTCTTTTTGACAGCTGGTGTAGTTGATCAGGACTACAGAGGAAATGTCAAAGTTATTCTTTTCAACTTTGCTGAAAAAGATTTCACAGGTGTGTATTGTAATTGTTTTGTGTCCGCTGAACTAAACATGACAGTCAACCATAAATCTGTGGTGATTACAGAGGTCAAGGCTATTTGTTTTTTTATACATTTTTCCTCGTGTATCAAGAAAGCGTACGGTGGTAATAAGGCTTCAGACGAACAAATTGAAGATTTTTAGCCATATTTATACACACATGACATCATGGCCAAGCTAAGTGATGACTGCGAAATAACGAGAAATAAAGCAGGGTTTTGCTGATTGACTATTGACTATAAAATCGTTTATAAACATGGTTTTATTTTCAGTGAACAAGGGAGACAGAATCGCACAACTTATCTTAGAGAAAATCTGTATACCAACTTTAGTGGAAAGAGATGTAAGTGCAAATAACACTACCCTAAATCCTGAACAAATAGACCCCTAAGGGCACAAGTTTTAAGTAATTTATTGAATGTTTAAGTGTGAAAATTTTCAAAATTGCATGTCTACACTTCTTACCCTTTGCATAAAATGTAGATTTATACGTGATAAAGGGGGTCGAATTTGTCAAGCATTTAGGGTAGTTTGATAGGACCTTCACATGTCCTGTTGCTTTGAGCAGATGGGCTTCATGAAGCATGTTTTGCCATTTCTTGCATTCTGTTCTTGTCCTTCATTCCTGAGTTTGCTACCCACAGGAAGCCTTCATATATTAAAGTGAAATAACCTTGTAGGGCATAAAACCAAAATCAAATCATGACCAACAAAGGTCTGTTCAGTTTAAAGGGCCCAATAGGCCTTCAGAAAGGGGTAATAAGCGGTTTATAACAACAGCTTTTAACAGGTTAATACTGTGAGATTTTAAATATAAGTAGGGAGAATCTCCTCGACTCAGTGGGCTCGAGCGGGTGGTTCGGTAAGAGCCTCCTGTGCTCTGCTAGCTACAGTAACTAGCATCAGGAAGCCGATATTTTGTGAGGCGGCTTTACTGGTCTGTAGTAGATGTATCAAATTATCAATAGATGCTGCATAGGAGAGTAATTTGTTTTTGTCCTGTAATATATCGAGGCGTCTTTGCGTTTGCTCCACCGATTGGCTGCCATGCTGCGATATGATCAAAATACGTACATCGAAATCTCCAAACAAACCAGTTTTGAAGCGTCTGGAAAACCCAACAGGTACATGTAACAAATATGATGAAATGTACATTTTAATAGATGAAAGGCTAATTTTTACAAGGTTTCCTCCTCTTTTTCCACCGGCTATTTTGTTGTCCTTAAGTGAAATTATCTTTATTGGTATGTTAAATACATGTACCAAGGTGATAAATAGATAATTAAAATATATCTAAATATAAATTGTATAAAATTAAATTTCTGTTCATACTCCAGAGTCTAAATGTCACTGAACGAGGAGATGGGGGTTTCGGATCAACAGGAATCAAAGCGAATTGAGAAAGTTAACGAAACAATGAGAAAAAAATGAAAAGAAAATCTGTTCTGAACTTTGTATGTTTGTAATACATGTCAATCCTGTGCACAGATCTGATTGGTTCGTGGTTTTTCAATATGTGGCAACTGACCTCGTCCCAGCCAATCAAAATCATAAATTTGGTCAGTGAGCTGCCATATATGGACATGTTGACAGCTAATCAAAATCGTTATTCTGATCAGGTGACAGGTTCAAAATAAGGCAGTGTTCCATGACATTCATTGAACTGTCAGCAGTTTATTTGGTTGGATTTGTCATGTCTTGTTAAATCACAGCAAGGAAAATGTGCATTGAGAAGAAAATCTACAAAATTTAAACAAGAGACTTTTAGTGGTACAATTGTTTCAGACTCTAGCTCATTGTGAAAACAATAACATATTTTGGATAAATTTTTATTCAAGAATAAAGAACAAGTTCCATACATGTATGCAATATTCCTTTTAATAATTAAAGAAATGTGTTTTCATGTGTCACATTTAATTTCATATTTTGGTTGTTTTTTTGAGTTGTTGAATACATGTGCAAATTAATTGACAATTTTGAACACGTGCAAATTATTGACTAAAATAAATCATAATTTTGTGAAGTTAAATTTATTTTTGTTTTGTTCATTTTTTTTCTTAGAAGTACTGAATATAGACAAAACATGCAGTTCAAGACGAGTTGTTGAACTCTCAAAATCAGAGGTAATGTTAAGGGAGGTTCAACATTTCTTCACCGAGGGACAAATGTCAGACCTAGGCGCGATTGGACTGTCTTGTACAATTGTGACTAGTCTGAAAAATGTTGACACTGCACTGCTTTCTTCCGACGCGACAATGCTAATTCAATGCTGCTCTTGAATGACGTGCGATTGTCTGGGACGGCAAGTCCCACTGTTCGTCCAGTCGCGTTGCATTGGACCCAATAGGCTTGGTGTGACATTAGCTTTAGCGTTGGAATACAGTGCTACCATCATAAGTGAAATGCCCTTGAGCATGGTGTTAAACACCAATCAATCGACAAATATGGCAATAAATCCAACTTGCAAATGATTGGTAAAGCTGTATTGCTCAGGTTTGACTAACCAATGAGCAGTCTGCTAGAGAGTTTGAACTCGCAAAATCAGAGAATTGCGGGAAATGTGGACCAAAGGTATCTGCTTATTGGTTGGTGGTTGTCCGGGAGCAGAGGGCAGATTTGTTGTGGGGTGCATTGCCAGTGTCACTTTATTGGATGGGTTCCTTAGACTATATTGTGGTGGCACACATGAGTGAAATATCCATAAGTACAGCTTAAAACCCCAAACAAACAAATATACACCACTCGTATGAAGACGTTTGTTTGATTGGTGTTTAACGTCGTATTTCACCAATACCACGACTTTGCATTGCCAGTGTATGGTGGAAAACCGGGTAAAAACCACCCTGCAAACTGCATCAACGGGAAAACTTCCCTTTGTTATATACCTTAGGTTCACGGGGGATCGAACCTACATGTCAAGCGGGTACAGTGAAGGGGGCTAAACCACGGAACCGTAATAAGATGCTTTGCTTGAAGCCTCTCCTAACAAACAAGAAAACCACACAAAATTAGACTTTTGAGAATTTTTTAATAGGCTATTATGTTATCGTAGACATCAGCACACTGAAATATAATTACTATTGACAATCCAGAGCTTATTTAAAATCTTTCCACTCTCCAAACATTCAACACGTAGGTAAAGTTATACTATTATAAGTACCCTAAATGCTTAACAAATTCAACCCCATTTACCACTTATGCAAACGTTAAGTGTAGAAACACTTGAAATTTTTAAGAAGTTGATACTTTAAGCTACAAACAAAATATAAGTTTTAGTTCAAATCTCCCATTAATACCTTCAATAAACATGTGTCCATGGAGGTCGAATTTGTTGAGCATTTAGGGTAAATGATTGCAGATTCAACAATTAAACTTTCATAGCACAATAAATATATAGAGGATATAGAAGAGAACTGTTGACAGAACATTCATATTTAGGAAAGTTGATTAATTGGTTGGGCAGGTTAATGCACGTATATATCAGATTCAGAAAACTTACAAATAATATCCTGCTGTTCAGGTTAATGCAACAAAGACTTGGAAAGGTTTTAATATTTGCTAGCTTAGGGTTTATGAATGATTTCACGCTGTTGTCCAGTCTAATTCAACGCAAAACTTGTGTCCCACTGTAAGTCTTGGAAATTGAGGCTTACTGTTCAAATGTTTGGTACCAAGGCATAGTCGGGTTTAAGGAGGTACCAGAAGTCCATTAAGTTAATGGACTTCTGGTGGTACTTAAGTCATAAGTATTAAAACCTGTATCATTGATAAATAACTTTTGCGAATTTGTGCTGTTTGGTGAGGCTATTAACATCAAAATGTTGTAATTTCATAAACATGTTCTCTAGTTCTTCAAAAATCAGAGTTTCTTGCAATCATCAATATATCCATAGGGATTTTACACTTTTCTGACGATGACATTTTCATTTATCAACAAATCTCTTTTATAACCTCTTGTTTGAGTGGCATTTAGAAGCTGGGTACATTACAAAAACATGAAAATCCATCTCAGTCATCAGGTCTCTTTTGTAACCTCTTATATTTTTCAAAGAATAAGAAACGAAACTCTAAAAATAAATTTGGTCCACGCAGATAGATTGATTCAACATGTAAATAAAATGGTGTCCTTGGAATGGATTTATGGTCGACCTAAAAAACCCAAAAGCATGAATCTAGAATTTAAGCGAAACGGTTTCACTCCTAATGGTGTGCTAGCCCAATGGGTTAAGGGAACCAGCTTAGAACAAAACAGTTCAACCACCTGCTAAAAACTAGGAGGGTTCACCATTAACATTATCAATATAAATGCAACTAAGAACATCAAAGTATTATTTTGCTATTTACTGAGAAAAAAAAAGTTGCCTTTTGATTTTGAAAGTAGGATGAAAACTTGCAGCTAGTTCCCAATTTCTATGCATTTTAACCCATTTTTTTTTTTTATTGGATACCATAATGACAGTGATTTGATTGGTTGGGTTTTACGCCATACTTTATTTCACTTCTGACAGCGTGTCAGCTCAATTAATGAAGGATACCACCCTGAACAACACTACATTTGCAAAATAAAAACGGCACCACTACCAATTGGCTTCCTGATTCTCCTTTGCTCAGAGTCCATTAGGGAACAGATGGCACCCACCCACCCAACCATAGAATGGATTTATACACGGTTAAAAACACAAAATGCATATATTTGGTTCTTACACGATAATGATGAAAAATTCTTGTATAGGGAGGACACCATTTTTTCCAAACTGTTAAAAACAACTTAACTACTCAGATTTTATTTTTAAGCTCTCGTCCCTTTTAAAATGTTAACGACACCGCAATACTATGAGGTAGCTGAAAGAAAGAAACAATTAGTTCAGTCCCTTATTCGAGCATGAAATGCAAAGATTAAATTCCATGACAATTCTTAAACATTAAGAGGCTAATAAAACAAATCTAGCTTTTCCTGATAATAGTGCAAAAAAAAATGGCATTAAAAAAATAAAAAAGTTAATTCGGATTTGTGACCGCTTAAAGTCAACAAGTTGTGGTTTTGTGAAACAGAGACCCATTGGATAGGATTTTCTGTTCGAGTTGTTTCCCTTTGTTGCAACTGCTTCATAGAACCTTATTTTTCTGTTTGAGTTGTTTCCCTTTATAGAAACTGCTTCATAGAACCCCGTCTTACTGTTTGAGTTGTTTCCCTTTGTAACAAACTGATTCATAGAACCTTATTTTTCTGTTTGAGTTGTTCCCTTTATAACAAACAGCTTCATAGAACAAGCTTGTTCTCCGGCATGAACAGCCACTTTACAAATTTTTATCCTATCTTTTCGTAAAGTTTTAACTGAAGCATTGTTTGATCAGGGTTTTTAAACCAGACTTCAGGTTACTTCACTCATGATAGTGTGTCAGCCCAATTGGTGAGGAAAACCACTTCACCAACGCTGGCAAAACAGAACATCAACAGGACGAAAACTAGGAATCTACACCAAATTGGCTTCCTGATGCTCACCCAACCAGAAGCTAAACTGAAGGAAAGGGAAAGACCAGTAGCATACCAAATATTTCTGACAATTTAAATAAACTTATTGCACAACAGAATTTAGAAAAACAAAAATTTAATTTCCAAACTATTAAGTGCTGTAAAACTAATTAATAATATACCAACGTTTTAACACATTTAAATGGTAGGGGGAAAAAACAAAACAGTCAATACACAGTGCAAAAACTATTAAAATAAAGTTTTAACAAAGATAAACACAGGGTTCTAAATTTCATAGCTGTTGCTTTTAGAAATAGCTAACAAAGATTTGATTAGAACCTGTGAAAAAAAAAGAAAATTCTGGCCTGCTTGAGTTTGTAATAGCTTCACAAATGCGATGTTTGAACCCCAAAATAACTCCATGGCCTTCTTAATTAAATGTTGGTCGGCTTCGTAAAACAAAGAAAATATAGCTATGACGACATGAAAACAATAAGCGGTTAAAACAAATAAAATTTAGCACTAGAGGTTAAATGCATTTTTTTTCTTTCTTAAATGCATAAAATCAATAATAAACTAAACAAACACTAATAATTATAGTAAAACAAATTGCTTAAGATATGAGTTAACGGCAAACGGATCAAAACCTTTAAAGTTAGAGCAACTTTGGGTTCAACCAATTCAACTTTCTGTCCATTTGAAACAACCATTGGGTGTTGACACTAATGTTCCCCAGTTACACCTTAGTTTTAGTTGATCTTAGTTGCCATGGTGACCAGTGATGAAACTGCTGTCCTAACAGTACAGTTTTATTTATTTTGGCTAAGACAGCTTTGTGGACACAATTACCCATGCAGAGGCCTGTTCAATAGGCCGAGCGCTTGCGGTAACTCTGTAACGTTCAATAGAGTCATTTGCGTGCAAAAGAAGCGCTCGCGTAGCAGCTCGCTTTATTGAACAGGCCTCAGATGTTAGAACAATGGATCAACCCTGGAACACAGCCAAACTTCAAAATCAAGATTCACATATTAGCCAATGAAAATTAGTTTTACATTGCACAGCAACCAACCAATCAGAATCTCTTATACATAGCTTGAACAACAGCCAATAAAATATAGTTTTACAGAGATATCAAATCTAATTAAAAGTCTGATAACATATGTCTCCAACAAATAAACATCATCTATTGGCAACCAACTTTGTTTTGAACATTGCACAGCAACCAATCAAAACTCCCAATACATTATTATTAATTTTAATACATTGAATAATTTTAAACATTACCACAACAATCCATGATGTATTTTTTATAGTTTCGAAGAAAAAAAAAACAACCCCTGCAAACAGCGCCACAAGTTGTGTTAGTAAAAAAAAAACCCTACAATCCTCAATAATAAATTATTAAATTTTTTCAACATCTTAACTTTTCTTAAGCATAACATCATTATTTCTTAAGGAATATTTTTCTTAATGAATATATTGTCAATTCTTATGAGCTATTTCTTATTAATGGAATATATTTCCTATCCTTCCGAGTTAACGACTATTTTTCCTTACTTGACACTGGTTAAGTTCTGTATTCTTGTGTGTTTTTTGCGCTGGTTGCGTGGCCTAAAACATATATGGTTACAATCGGTTAATGTCAGCAGAAGTTTTGGGCTGGGTTATCGGCCTAAAACATATACATGTATGGTTACAATCGGTTAATGTCAGCAGAAGTTTTGGGCTGGTTGAACGGCCTAAAACATATACATGTATGGTTACAATCGGTTAATGTCAGCAAAAGTTTTGGGCTGGTTGCGTGGCCTAAAACATATATGGCTAAAATCGGTAAATGTCAGCAGAAACACATTTATGTACATAACAATCACTATAACAGTTGTTTGATTGGGGTTTTACGCCGTACTCAAGGTTATTTCACTTATATGACTAGGTGCCAGCCCAATCGGGGAAGGAAATCACCGTAAACGATGCTGGCAACATGCAAGACAGAACCACCACAACAAATCAGCATCCTGTGCCCCTTAGCTCAGAGAGCACCAGGGCACAGGAGGCTCCCACCCAACCACCCAACAACAACAGTGGTAATAACAAGGGGTGTGTGAAAGTTGTGTTTTTTCTGCTTGATTGGGATTTTACTATAAAGTCCTTTATTGATTGATTGATTAATTGGGATTTTACTATAAAGTCCTAACATTCATTGATTGATTTGATTGGGATTTTACTATTAAGTCCTTTATTGATTGATTGATTAATTGGGATTTCAATATTAAGTCCTAACATTCATTGATTGGTTGATTGGGATTTTACTATAAAGTCCTTTATTGATTGATTGATTGATTGGGGTTTTACTATAAAGTCCTTTATTCATTGATTGATTGATTGGGATTTTACTATAAAAGCTAACATTGATTGATTGATTGATTGGGATTTTACTATAAAGTCCTAATATTGAAGTGTAACCATAAAAATACAAGATAAATAAGTTCCCTAAATTACACCACAATTGCTATAAACCTTTGTAACATGAATAACTGGTACATGGCGAAATCTATCTAAAACAATTAACTTAGTATCCAAAACCAACCCAAAAACCGTTAGACAAAAAGACGAACAAACAAAAATCTCATTTTCTGTGATACAAAAATCTCCTGTTCAAATCTTGATTGTTTTATATTTTTATATATGCAAGAATTAAGTAATTAAACGTATTGGTTGACTTGAATATATTTATATCGACACTTAATAGCGAGCCGTATATTTTTAACCTTGAATGGAAGCCTCCACAGACACTTTTATTAAGAACTATGGCTATTCACCAATTTCCATTTGACGGCTCCCATAGAAATTAGAAAAAAAAAATCTTATTTTCTGTGATACAAAAATCTCCTGTTAAAATCTTGATAGTTTCATATTTTAAATAGATCATGCAAGAATTAAGTAATGAAATATCTTGGTTGACTTGTATATATTGATAGCGAGCCGTATGTTGTATATTTTTAACCTTGAATGAAAGCCTCCACAGACACAATTATTAAAGATCTATGACTACCTTAAATGCTCAACAAATTCGACCCTATTAACAACTTATAAAACTACATTTTTTGCAACGGGTAAGAAGTGTAGACATGCAATTTTGAAAAAAGTTTTGCAAAAGTTCAGACTTTAAATTACCAGAAAATGTAAGTTTTAGTTCCAAATTCACATTTAAACATTCAATAAATTACTTCAAGTTTGTGCCTTTAGAGGTCAAATTTGTTGAGGATTTAGGGAATTCACCAATTTCCATTTGAAGGCTGGCATAGAAATTGGAAAAACAAAAATCACACTTGGAATACTTATACAAAATGCTGGCAAAAATACATAAAAATATACAAAGATGAATTACTTGTTTCATTTTTGGTCAAAGCACTAAAAAAGACAACACAGAAATTGTATGACAAATTTTAAGACTGACAAAGCTCTTTCGCCCGGCATTTCTATAAGTTTCTTGAAATTGCGAAATAGAAATTTAAAAAAGGGTACTTGAAAATAGATATAATATAGATATACCTTTGACTATGGAGGTAATGGCATAGGCTATTTACATATACTAATTAATAGTTATAATATTTAGTAGTTAAAATGATATTAATAGGTAATATTACATT
The DNA here is from genome assembly GCA_032466195.1 of Katharina tunicata. Classification (NCBI taxonomy): domain Eukaryota; kingdom Metazoa; phylum Mollusca; class Polyplacophora; order Chitonida; family Mopaliidae; genus Katharina; species Katharina tunicata. Next base: position 11,205 of record JAVFBZ010063014.1, on the reverse strand, counting down.
GAATTATTAAGCTAACTATTTTACGCTTATTAACGCTTTTTACTCCGTACCCAGTTGACCTTTTGACCCAGCTTCGATGTCTACTCGGCAAATCGGACATTTTTTGTTGGTGGACAGCCATTGGTCGACACATTCAATGTGGAACAGATGCATGCAGGGAAGGCGTCTGAAAGTAATGAAAAACGTCTGTTAAATAAGAAAAGTGTACCTATAATTTAAACTGAAAAAAAACCATTGATTGATTGGTGTTTAACACTGTGATGAAAGGTGCGGATAGAAGTATTTACATCCGCACGTTAAAGAAACATTAATTCAAACAATATCAAGTCCATCTCTCTAACCATATATAATTGTAAAGTGTCACTTGTTTGACCTTTTTATTTGATTGGTGTTTTGTTTAACGTCAAACTCGATTGATTGATTGATTGATTGGTTGGTTGATGTCAAACTCAAGAGTGCTTCGACTTTTATGCCGACTTTGCGTTGCAGGTGTTTGGTGGAAAACCGAGAAGAAACCTTGTAAAAACCACATAATCGTCTCTATAGCCACCGGAAACTTCCCTAATATACCCAAAGTCCATAGACCAACCTATTCTGGATACAGTGATTGTTTGTTTGTTTGATGTTTAACGTCGTACTCAAGGGTATTTCACCTATATTACGACTCATTAATTTTTCTTTTGCCGGTGCATGGTGGAAAACCGGGAAGAAACCTTGTAAAAACCATCCAGCAAACTCCGTAGCCATCGGAAAACTCCCCTTATATATCTAAGGTCCACAGGGAGATCAAACCTATTCCAGGTACAATGAAGGGTGCTCTGTAGTCCAACGCTCAACCACTGCGCTGCCCCCTGGATACAGTGAAGTGGACTCAGTCGCCCAAGGCTGGCTGACTTCAATAATCCAAGTGTTTACAAAATGGGAGAATTACTGGTTTATTTTGACAAGACTACATTTTAATAATAATTTTTTTTTTTCAGTCTTTCTATTTCAGGAATCCTTAAATCAGGGGAGATAACTCACCTGACATCTTCCTCTTGTTCAAATTCACAAAGACAAATGGTACATTTCTCTAAATGATTGTCATCGTCGACGTCACATATCCGTTTTACCTGGACGAGTAAACAATTACACAAGTTTGAAAACTTAACAAAAACAGAATCTTATTCTATGCCAGAATGTAGGCCTTCTGTGAATATGGAGAACAAAAAAACTGACAAAAAGCCTATTTTTACGTTATAGATTGTGGATTATTGTCAGACTTGCCATGCTAATTTTAACACAAATTTAAAATAATTGAATTAAAACAGAAGCAGCCAGTGCACCTGTTGCAAGCAGGAAAAATATTCTTCAACATCGTAGACATAAAAAAAATACCTTGACAAACACCTTAACGTGGACACTAAAACAATTCAACCATTGAATTAATGACAAACACAAATTTGCTCCTATTTCTCTCCCCATTTTAATCCATTTGATTTTGTATTGATTACGTACCGTTTTATATTTGTGAGGAAAGGTATTGTTTTCTATAGTACTCTGACTAGCTCCGCGGTTTACATTGCCCAATCTCTCTTCCAACGACAACAGCTCCTGTGAAAATAAACAAATATAAACATCTTCATTTTCATTATTTCATTTTCCTATTTGTATAAATCCACACTTCTTTAAAGCAGGGATCTAAATTAACTAATCTTTTGAGGAGACTTTTGGTAAAAGTAGTTTGTTTGGCCTTATACACTTATGGTTATTTCACTCAAACTACTGCATGGCAGCTCAATGGTTGAAGGGAACCGTTCTCAATGTCCTGATGCACTCTAGCTCAGAGAGCCCTAGCTTCCTGAATTAAATTGTGCTTAGACAGATAGGATTTGGGCTGTATTTAATGTTTGAAATATTTTTAAAAAGGACTTATCAGAAACTTATCAGAACACGAGCTAAGTGATTTCGGGACCGGTGTTATTTTAAACTTTTTAAATGCACCTTTACCACCTTCGCGGATCGTAAGTTAACGCGAGAGGTCTGGTTCACGCGAGACTACAGTATGCACAGAAGCTAACTTCCCTCAAGTCGCGACTCGTCCGCTACAAATCCTCGGACGATGTGCGTCTTGTTTCCAATTGATCCGCGTCCAGTTGAAACATGACGCGGATCGAGTGTCCTGTTTTACATCCTTCTCATCCATGATCAATATTTTACTAAAACAAAATCGGAGACCCGGATGAAGCCGGGCTCAGGTGACTAACAAGTATCTAACTACAGCTGTAAACATGACACGTTTATTACATAAAATTTGTGGTCAATTATTACTGATGAGCCGCCGTATTTTGGCTAGCACAGGTCCTAAAATAACTTTCACAAATTTTTAAAAGACGGCCAGATCTTCGCATGATTCATGTTTTCGTGTACACTTATAACTGCTAAGACATAATGGCGAAACAGACAGTTTTTGTCGTGATCAGTAAATAATTGCCAAAAAGCAGCAAATAAATTGATTTTATGAAGGCTACAATCCGAGGATGATCATTTACAAGTCGCAGGCGATGTGCGGGCGATGTGCGTCTTATGTTCGGGAACTGGACGCACATCGAGTCTGGTCAATCCGCGTCCGATGAGTGAAGTTAGCTTCTGTGCGTACTGTATCCAGCTCAGAGAGCCATGGCTTCCTGATGCACTCTAGCTCAGAAAGCCATGGCTTCCTGATGAACACTAGCTCAGACCCATGGCCATCTGATGCACTCTAGCTCAGAGAGCCATGACTTCCTGGTGTACTCTAGCTCAGAGAGCCATGACTTCCTGGTGTACTCTCGCTCAGAGCCATGGCTTCCTGATGCACTCTAGCTCAGAGAGCCATGACTCCCTTATTCACTCTAGCTCACAACCATGACTTCCTGATGCACTCTAGCTCAGAGAGCCATGGCTTCCAGGTAGTCTTTAGCTCAGAGACCCATGGCTTCCTGATTCACTCTAGCTCAGAGAGCCATGGCTTCCTGGTAGTCTTTAGCTCAGAGAGCCATGGCTTCCTGGTAGTCTTTAGCTCAGAGAGCCATGGCTTCCTGATTCACTCTAGCTCAGAGAGCCATGGCTTCCTGGTAGTCTTTAGCTCAGAGAGCCATGACTTCCTGATGCACTCTAGCTCAGAGAGCTGTGGCTTCCTGGTAGTCTTTAGCTCAGAGACCCATGGCTTCCTGATTCACTCTAGCTCAGAGAGCCATGGCTTCCTGGTAGTCTTTAGCTCAGAGAGCACCAGGGCACAGTCTTCACCTGATTACACCATACTTAGCAGTCATCATTTTGCTGCTGGCCATTTGGTGCATGACTTTGAGAGGTGTGCATTCGATCCCTGCAAGGGTCTCAATATGATGAATTTTCTGAATTAGGATCTGAATTATCCAAGAGAATATTATCTAAGAAAATAAATTTAAAAAAAATATATTTATACTGGCAAATACTATCCAATAATTTCACAAAATTTACCTCATATGTTGGTCGATGTACCATCATTCTGCCCAGCCTCATTTGCATGTTGCGAGGTAAATTTGCAATAACTGGGAAGGGTGGAAATGGTGGCATCTCGGGCATCGGAGGCTGTAAAAACGAAGGAAATGTCCAGGTTGTTGAAAATATAAAGTATCTCATCAATTTATAGATTGTTTTTATCTGATTGGGTTTTTAACATGATTGCCATACTAACAAAGTGAAAAAAGGTGGGGCATTCTGAACCGAATAAGCTTATTGTTTTTATCAGAGCCGACTCAGCCTAACCAATGTTTTCCTGTGTAGCTAAAGTTAATAGAGAAAATGAAAGCAATATAAAAGCATGTTGCATCAATTTACTGGCATCTAGAAACTATGGAACCAGTAAATGGTCATTCCCTAAAATAAAATAAATAAAAAAATAAACAAGTCCCATATCAGAAGATAAATACTTACAATGCCTGGTGCCACATTAATATGGAGCCCCGTACCAGTGATAGGGTAATGTGTGAGTCTAGGAGGTCCATGATGGTAGTGATGTAAATGATGATGCAAATGCTGGTGCTGGGGAGGTGTAGGCCCTGCAACCTGCGCTTGACTGAAAAAAAAAAGAAATCCATACAAAAATATGTCTCTGCCATGGACCATAGATACAACTAAAATTCTTCCTTTTTTGATTGGTGTTTAACATAGTACTCAAGATAATTTTTACATAATTAAAATATGTTCATTTAGATGCAAGTGTGGAAAAAGGGTAGAAATAGGATTTAATTGATTGATTAATGTTTAACACCGTGCTCAAGGGTATTTCACTTATATGACGGCGCTGTAAACCAACAGATGACGGCGACTGTATCACAACCAAAAAATGTGAAGTCACTTTAGTGTTTTTGCTGTTAGAAAGATAATGTTCCTCCAGTGCTAAGTAGTGTAACCACGCTATAATGCCCTGCGATATAGCGTGCAATCGGTTATAACGCGACACATACCATGTAACCCAATTTTAATCCAACAATCTACAAACAAGCCATGCAACAGCTAGTTTAATTGGCTCTCAGGTAGTAAAACAGCCAATCAGGTCACAGCTAACAGACAATGGCTTTTCGCGCCGATTATCGATTTTTGCTGCAATGCGAGTTGTTTCCAGGCCGAGTCAATTTATTTTAGCCAGTTATTTTTGTTATTTATTTCAAAAGATGAGAAGAGAAATAGTTTACACTTTATTTAACACGGATTATGCTCAGACTAAGACAACTAGTATTTGAATTTTCTATCAATAAGAAGCAAATGCTGTCAAAACATCCTACAAATCTGCTTTTACATTTTATTTGAATGCGTGTTCCGCCTACGATTTTCTTATAATGCACTAAACCTATAACGCGATTTGGATTTCTGTCTCCCTACTAGCGCCATATAGTCTGGTTACACTGTATGACATTGACAGCATGAATGTAATCTGGAAACATACTGATTTAAATTCCTTTTGATAATAAGAAGTGCCGTCTATTGTTTGGATGTTCAGAAAAACTAATACTCTCTTAAAATACCTTTTTACTATGTAATATGGTTGGAAATAATCAGAAATAGATTTTTTTGTGTGTTGTAAAAAATAGTATCAAAGACAAGCACATAGTGTTTATGTGTTGATGACATAATTATGTTGAAAAATATTTGCAAGACCATGTTGCCAACACAGCTTCTAGGTTTGGAGATTCTCCAATTATTATATTATATAACTATTATATTTTTCAGACTTCAAAACAAAATAAATCAAGAGTAGACTCGCATAACAAACATAACTTATATTAATATTCAACTTCTGGGTATATAAGCAAGCAGCATTTCGGTCTAGTTGCTAATATTGTTTTCAAGCAAAACGACCGAAACTTTGCTCATCAATATATCCAGAAGTTAAACTTACGTAGGTGCAGTTCTGATGACGACTTCGGCTTGAACGGCAGGTGCCCCGGAGGAATCTGTCAAATCCGTAGTCACATGTGCTCTCATGCTTGCCCCGTCAATAACATGGGGTTGTGGCGGGGGATGCATGGCCGCATTCGTGGGTTGGAACGGCTCCGGGTGACGGAAAACGCCCACTGGGCCATCCAAACGATGGTGACGCAGTTCCTGAATGTTATGATGAATTGGGAAAAGACGCTGGTGTTGCATGGCGGGTGGGGCAGCGGGGGCAGGGGGCATGGGAAGGGTAGCCGGGTGGTAATGGTGGTGGTGAATGTGGGCCTGGGGCGGGTGTCCATGAGGGTTAGAATAATGTAGTCTGTTATGATTACAGGCACCTGCAGAGAGAAAAAAAATTACATCTTTTATAGTTTGGCACCTGATTGATTTTTCGTTTAGAATTTTGTTAAATATTTTACTTATATAGTGATGATTGGGCCTTGCAGCACAGATGACAGTCATGACACCATAGTACATTAACATGACAATTGTTAGATGTTTGATTTGGGTTTTACTCTGTTCTCAAGGTTATTTCACTTATAGGACGCGTGCCAGCCCAATCAGTGAAGGAAACCACTGTAAACGACAATGGCAATATGCAAGACAGGACAAAACATTTATATAACATTAACAAAACAAGACACCACAACAGATCGGCATCCTGTGCCACACAGCTCACACTATTTACATGACCCAAAAAAAAGGACACCACAGATCGGCTTTCTGATGGTCCTAATCTAAGAGAGCACCACTGCCCGGGGGGCTGCCACCTAACCAATTAAGGATGAATCGATGAACAGGTACTTACCAGCAGAGCACATAGAAGGGTGTGCGTGGGTGTGAGGGTGTGTGTGGGCGTGGGGCGCAATGATGTGGAAACCACATTGCGGAGGCGGCTCGTGGGGCGTGTGGTACGCACAACCCTGGGGTAACCTCTCTGCGCAGTTCCCTGGGGTCTGATCATGGTGCTGAAATAGACAATATGGACAGGGGTAAGCTCATAAGTGAGTAGTGTGGATAGAGTAGAGTAGATCAGATTCCATCACTTCTAAGGAGTTCTTATGCTTCATGTGTGTTTCATTTTGTCACACAAAAATATATCGTAATTAAATTTTTTTACTGTAAATGCTCAACAAATTTGACCCCTTTACCACTTAACAAACTACATGTTATGCAAAGAGTAAGAAGTGTAGAAAGCCTACCAAATTTTTTTGGTTCAGCAGACTTGAAAGTAACAGAAAATATGTTTTATTTCCAAAATCACCTTTTGAGTTTAATAAATTACTTAAAAGTTGTGCCCATTACTGGTAGCCTGGTAGGTCAAATTGTTTGAGGATTTAGGGTAATTAAATATTCCTGAAGTCGAAAGATAGTTAGCATGAACTTATAGAATTAATGTTATGTCGTATGAAATAATGCAATGTTCCAGACTTTAGAAATTGGGGCATGCCGTAAAGAATACTTTCAGCGTTATCTTTGTCACCATGGTAATAACATTTAATCATTATTTATTCCTTCACATAATAAGAACCTTTAGTTTTACTTTCAGGAAAAAAATAAATGGTCATCTTTCTTTTCTCCAACACATTAAGACCTTTTGTTTTATATTTTAATTTGGCCTTATGTCTTGATACATTGATCAGTTGAACACAGTGGAATCTGTACGGCCATATTCCTCTACTTGTGTATATTTTTTAATAAATGTAGAGAAAGAAAATTTTGCTTGCCTCCACTTGTGTATACATATTATACACATACACCTCAGTAATTTCACAATTACATTTTTCAAAGGGCAACAATACATGTAGTTTAAACAAAACTTACATGTAATCCGGAGTTGCCACCATGACTACAGTAAGGGGAGTGGTTAGAACAGTGCGTGTTGTGATCCGTTAGTCGCCCGTTCTGATGATGGGCCTGTGGCGGATGAAAGTGGTTCATATGCGCTGGTGGAGGCTCAAGGAACTGCCGCAAAAATACTGGGGGAGAATGCGGAATGCGAAGAGGTCCGTGCATCGAACGTTCACGGTCACGTTCAGCACAGCTTGATCCGCCTCCATTATTCAGTGTCTGTGTAGTGCGTGGTGGATGTAAGAGCGTGCGAATAAACTGCTCTTGGCTGTTCCTTGGAGGCGGTGCAACCACATCTGAAATAATAATTATGAAATTGATATTTTTTAGCCCTACTTATTTGGTGTGAATGGGTGAATTAATCTCAACTTATTAGTACCCTAAAAAAAACACCAAGATAACAGCAGGCCACAAAAAACGCTGCTACAACAAATCAGCTTACTGATGTCACTAAGCTCCCGATCAACCAATGTAAAGTCTTTAGTATTACTGAATTCCACAGGACTAGCATTACATTGATTTTGATTCCATTTATGGATACATTAACTATTTGCTATCCCAACTGATTGGAAACGCCATTTGCTATCACTTTTGCGCCTAAGTTTGGTGGAAGACATGAACCCTTTAAAAACAGCTTGCAATCTGATTATAGACAACTTTGCCATTTAAGAAACAAATAATTTTTTCCACAGCTACGACCACTTTCCTAACATACATATAACCTGCCGTCTGGCTAAAGGCAGATAAATTCAACCGTACATTCATGCTGGAGGAAAATTATCTTTGTAACACATGAAGTCACATTATTTGATTGTAATGTCACATAGGTGAAATACCCTTGAGCACAGCGGTAAACATCAACCCATCAATAACCTTACATTCCTGTAGTATGGTCAGCAAATAAGGCCCGAGGCAGTTTCTTTTGATACTTTTTGATAAATCTTGAATTTAAAAGTTGACTTACCATCATCGGATTCCGTTAAGTCAACAACAACTGTAGCTCTGTTAGTTGCTTCGTTTCTTCTTGGAGGTCTGAAATAAAAAAACAAATAATTGGATTGATTTATTGCTTTTAGATCAAAATATTAAATACATGTACTATCAGTCTTTTTGTTCTAAAGGTAAGGAGTTACGGTTATTTCACTCAAATGACGGCGTGCCAGCCAAACGGTTGAAGGAAACCACCCTAAACAACACTGGCAACAACAACACACTACAGGACATTTACATGATGTAACACAGGACACCTCAACAAAAAGGCTTCCTGATCATGATGTATATAAGCTTAGAGAGCACCAGGGCATCGAAAGCTCCAGCCTGACCTCCAACATAATTAACGGTTCGTTCAAACAGCGCTTAACGTATTTTACTCTGACACTAATTGTGGTGTGCCAGCAGAATGGTCGAAGGAAGCCACCCTCACTAAAAGCAATTTGATAAGGCACAAAACACAAGTACAAAAGTTGAGATGGTCATCAGATACCGGTTTAGATTTGCTTCGTGTCGCCCTTTGGCTAAGGGCAGTAGGTATCTCACTTAAAATCATAGATGCTGTTATACTTAGCACTGGGGGAACATTATCTTTCCACCAGAGCGACCACTTGAATTGACTTCGCATTATTTGGTTGTATTGGAGTAGTTGCCTACTGTTGGAATAGACCATCGTCATGTAAGTAAAAAACCCTTGAGCACAGATTTACAAGCTAAGCAATTGAGAGCACCAGGGCACAGGAAGCTCTCATTCAAAGAACCGCAATAGGTGAAGGAAACCACCGTACTCAAGAGTACTTCACCCATGAAGACTTTGTATTGCTGGTGTATGGTGGAAAACCGAGAAGAAATCACCCAGCGAGCTTCGCAGCCACCGAAAAACTTCTCTTATATACCTAAGGTATAATATGCACAGGGGGAAAGGTGAAGGCAGCTTCAAAGTTCAACGCTCAAACACAGAGCCCAACACAGACAGGTAACTGTGTATCACCTACTGCTAAGAGAAAATGACAAATTTAATAAGCATTCCTAGAAGAAATTGGTTCTTTGTTTGAAAAAGCTCACATCATTATTATACTTTGTACATACCTGCTAGGTTCAAATCTCACTACTTCTACGTCACTATCATCAGACGCTGACGACAGGTGGACGTCTGGCGTCATCGGAGAATGACTACAGCGAGCAGCTTCACGGGGAACCCGATAAAACCCGCCTAGTTCCCCTTCAGAAGCGCTAGAGTTTGCTGCAGCGCCATTGCTACAGGAAGCACCACTTGCATTGTTAGAAGAGTTGCTTTGCTGTTCATGGCTGCGAGATAAGCCATTGCTTCGCCCACCTCTGTTGTCATGGCTACAGTGTGCTCCGTTATCAAGCCGACAGCTGTTGTTGTTGTTATTCGCTTTCTGACCCTGTTTACCCTGAGTATCATTTGAGCATTTTTTTTTGTGGAAGCCTCCGTGGACAGTTGAAAATGCATATTGGTCATGGTCGCTCGGGCGATTATGAAAAAGGATATTACGCACTGGATGTGGTCGACGTAAAGGGTGGTGATAACCTGGAGGAGAAAATGTGTGGGAGTGGGGGTGGGGGTGTGGGTGGGGGTGGGGGTGAGGGTGATGAATTAGCGGTGGAGAGAACGACTGAGAATGTGCCGCAGCATTTGACGCTGGCATCCTGCTATCCTGACCCCTACCCTGATTAGTTGAATAGTTCATTGCACATGAATTGGGAGCCATGTAGGAGAACCTTGGCCGCCATGACGTCACACCGGTTACACGCGGCGGAGCACCTCTTGCTGGTTTAGACTGATAGACTGAATTCAAAGCTGGCGACTCGCATTGTTGAGGTTTCACAGCTTTTGGCCTGACTAGTCCTTTACTGTGATTATCTTGAGTGCTTTGGGTGGCCGTCGGCGACGAGTCCATGGCGTCTTCCTGATCTGAGGAAGTCCCTGAGATTGGGATGCTGCGAGGGCCCATTACGTCAACTTCACTCTCGCAGTCTGAAGAGCTGCTCGTGCTGCTGGCGTATCTGAAGCCTGGATGCGTCGGCACAAAATGTCCAGAACCACCCGAACTGGTTGACGGTTCGCAGTCTGTGTCATGATTTATGTTCAGCGTGGGACGCACACATTCGTCATAATGGCAAAGCCTCGAACCACCAGGCTCCGCAATAGCTGTATTATTGCTACGTTGGTTGCAGTCTTCATCCGACAACGTCACTTCAGATGCTGTACGTTTTAAGCCTGTGTACTCTCCCCCTTCGGCTGCGGAGCTGTCTCCGGCGTTTTGAGGTCCGTGCGGCCTAGCGTGAAATCTAGTAAAAGACGACCCTATATTACCGAAACCCTGATTATTTTGGGGACAAATAACTTGTTTTCTGGCAGCTTGTTGTCCTGGAGGTAGAGGACCGGTGGAGCTGAGTAAGCGTGGATGAGCTGGAGAAATATGCATCATTGGGACTGAAGTTGCCATCTGTACTTCGTTGTCGCTCTCCGTTTCAGAGTGAAGCCTGATGTAGTTATCTCCTCTTAGCCATGGGTGCTCGTTGGATCTGGGGGGCGACCATTCAACCTCGCCGTCATCCTCTGGTGCGTCGCTGTGGTTACTGCCGGAGCTAAACAAATCTGGCCTATGGCCTGCCCAAGGTCTGGAACCGGATTTTGAATCCGCCTCAGGAGAAAGTCCGGATAATTGTTCCATGTAGTGACGGAAACTTTCTGTCAAACTTCCAGATGGGGTTGTGTCGATGGGCATGGATTCTGAAAATTAAACAAATCAATATACTTGTTTATTTCAGTGCAAAACAATTTAAAAGAGAGGTTAAAATTTATCCATATACACAACTTCAGTCCCAATTAAGATGACCCTACACAGCGTAATAATTACCGTCTGACTTCTAAGTATTGGGACGCTTTTTTAGGCTTTA